>QRFJ01003116.1:61255-183874 GCA_006176705.1 Cocos nucifera | reverse complement strand
CTAGTGCTCAACTATGCACTTCTATGTAGGTCTTGAGCATAAGCAGGAGGCTGAGGGTATGGTGAGATGATCCTATGTGTAGAAAAAATCGTAAGGTTAGATTCAATAAGGGCAACCTCTAGAAGACCTGTCTCTTTCTTATTCTTCATAGTGGCCAGGTATGTAGGGCAGTTCCGCTTCTAGTGGCCATCAGTATTATAATAGAAATACTTTTCTTTGTCAATGGCTTTCTTCTTCAGCTCTGCGTTCTTTTTCTTTCCACCTTCCATCTTCTATTTTTTCACAGACATCTTCTTCTTTCTAAAAAATTTTCTCTTGGAAGAAGTTCATTCCAAAGCAAGTACTGAGCCTTTAGAATTTTTCATAGAAAGCTTAGTAGTAACCAGCATATTCATAAGCTCGAATAGAGTATTCTGAAGTTTATGCATATGATAGTTCATGATGAACTGCCCATTCTCAATCAAGGATTTGCAAATATATCTTCTGGCAGATCCTAATCTACTCATTTAGCTTCTCAAGCTCTTCAAGTCCTTGATCATCATCAGTCAATCTATGGGTGTTCAGGATACGGGCTAGTGGGTTAGACGCAGACATTTTTCTTTTTCCTATAGAGAGTCAAAGTTTTTAGTTAGATTTTATAATTAAGACTTGACCAATTTATTTAGAGGTTTGATTTTTAAATAAATTAGCTCCCACTATTTTCTTGGATCCCTACACTCCCTTTGTATAGATGCGAAAATCTTCATGATTACTGATTTCTAGTGGATGATGCAGTCCCACCAACTGACTCATCACCTCACCTAATAGTTATTGGTGATGGGTTAGCTAATGAGTGAACAACTGTTGTCCAATGATTCTCTAATTATGGTGCACCCAGACTAGGTCTCTAATTCATGAATCTTACCATGCCTGAAATATTGATCCACTCCTTAGTTAAGTCCAACCCACCATTTGCATAGATTTGATTCCTAATTGAATCTCTCATCATATCCAGAATATTGAGCCCAATCCATCCTCCAGCCCGTAGCATCCAATGCCTAATAGACATGGTTGTGTCTTTTCGGTGCAATTGAACCATTATGATCAACCGAGAACAATCAACCCCTAGAAGGGCCCGCACATCTACAATGGTAGAAGACCTTAGACTTAATCTTTTCTTAGGAAGATTTGATTTAGGTCTCTTTAAACTTGACTTGACATAGCCATAACCATTATGGCTAACCTAGTGGCATGGGTTAGCTCGTATTATTAGCCACCTTAGATTAGGACTGGGTCGATAAATATGGTCAAGTAAATAAGACCGATGGAAGGGATATGTCATTAACTCGATAAGAATACATTTGAGTTGAGTAGCTCTCAATTAAATCAGTCGGTCGTATCTGCCAAACTTACCTTAGACACCAAATTGTTGAGCTAGAACCAATCTGGTTAACCTACGATCCAGACTTTAACCACTGAGCCTAATTAGGTCTTAACTTAATCGATCACTCATGTGACTCGATCTTGATCCAGACTTAATCCTATTAGGCTGGTCAATTTAAGAACTCTTGATCCCACCTAACCACCTTTTGATTCGATTTGATCAACCGCTAGACCTAATTGAGCTACCCAAGCCCAAACCCAATTTTATGAATATATCTTAGATCTAAAAATTCTTAATTTTAGACCTAATATATTTTATAATCTTAATTCTTAATTAAGTTTAGGGTTCATAAACAAAATATGTGTATAAAATCCTAGAATTTCAAGATCTAGGGTTTTACAGAAAATAAGTTTTGATTTTTTATTAAGGTCGAATGCGCAGCACCCCTACATACCATAACAGCATCCCATCGAATGGGAGGAGAGGGCCTTTAAATTCTACTTCGTTCTTATGATCGGACAACCAAGGGGAATGCCTTAATTAGAAACATGATAAATCTACAAAATTAGTTAGATCTACATCATATATCACATATATAAAAATTAATCTAACTAAAAACATATTTTGCATACATGTCATGTATCATATCATGCATATTTTTAGATCTAAATTATCTCATAAATATCTAAAAATAATCATCTAAATATTTTATAGAACTATTCTACAACTAGTCTAAACATGCATCTATCATATCTCATATGAACAAATTAAATAAATTTATTTTTTATTTTTTAGATCTAATTAGAATATTTATAATATTAAAAAATAGTAAATAAATAGATATAAAAATTATAATTAATTAAATTAAAATTATGATCATGCTAGACTATACATAGAATAATTCTATTCCTAATCTAGTCATGCATCTCATACATCTTAGATCTAGATTATTTAATTTTTAATTTTTTGATTTTAGATCTAATCACATATAATGTGATATCTAAAATTATCTAATTATCTTATAAAAAATAAATTAAAATTAGATCTAATAAATTATGAAACCTGGCTCTGATACCAGTTGAAGGAAAAAACTTGTTTTCCGAGTCAGGTTCGTTCAGATCTGATTGGATCAGGAGGAATATTTCAAAATTTTTTTTCTAAGATCATAATTAGATCTGAGACTTCTCAGATCTAATATTATTAATTTGATAACAAAAAAAAAATAAAAATTTAATTTAATTTAATTATACCTTTGTTTTGGATAATCCAATTATCATATGATGATCTCGATGTTTGCTTGAGGTTCTGGATGTAGCCAAGCAAGTGCCTGGCCTCTATCGGTATCCACTCAAGTAAGATCTGAAGATCCTCTCCTTCTCAATCTATCCTCCAAAAATTAGATCTAGATCTGATCTTGAAGGTCTTCAAAACTACTTTTGAAGAACAGTCGTTGTCTCTTGCAGTAGTGCTACCTTCTTCCTTTTCTGACGTCTTTCACTTGCTTGGATCGCACCTTGTTCGTGTCCAAAAGCCCTTAGGCATGGAGAGGAGAGAGAGGACTAGAGGGTGGCATGGAGAAGGAGGGAGAGGGGCTATGTGGCATGGGCTAAAGGCAAAAGAAAATATTTTAGGTGCAGATAGGATTTATATAGACCCTGCTGTGCCATGCAATGCCACATCATCCTGACCAATCATGGCCCTTTGTGCATTTAGATCTAAATCTAATTAGTGAAATGACATTATCTAATCCAATCAGATGAGAGATCCTCAAAACTCTCCTTAGGTGGCACCAAGACTGGGTAAAACAAGATTTCTTGGCACCACACAGTTTAATCCCCTGAAGCAACTTGGAGTCCCATCTGTATGGGACTCCATCTTTTATCCTCATGGGACACATGCCTCCCTAGGCATGCACCCCCTTTCTATCTACTTTTTAGCAGGAGGATAAGTTCCTAGGTACTCTCCTATGGGTGTATGACACATGGACGGATGTCTAAATATCCAGGGTCAATATTTGACCAATGTCCGAAGATAAGATTTAGCAGGTGATAGAAAATGGTAGGTGTTGTCTCAAATTTAACTCATAAATTAAGACAATCCTTTTCTAACTTAGACAAGCTCCAGTCAGACCAAGTAAAGGTTTCTGAGTGAGCCCAAACACATTTGGCTCAATTGAGACAAGCTTTAATGATTGCTAAAGGAGAACATTAGGCTCAATCATGTGCTAGCACGATTTTCTTGAACCTAATTGAATCTTATTCAAATCAATTGAACTAGATTAATCCAATTGATGATATCCAAATCCAAACCCTTATTTTTGTGGTCTAGTTAGGTTCAGTTTCATATGTTAATGGGATATGTCATGATCTCTATCTGCATTATAGAAACACTGCGATGATCAAAACTTTTTTGATTTAGACAACTAGTATGATCGATCATCCAAATCATTCTAATTACTCGTAAAATCCACCAGTGACACCTAGCAGCATATGGTGGCAATCCATCAGAACTGAAAGTGAATCTCTCGGTGTAATTACCTATGTGATTAAGTTTCTTATCTTAGCGATCGATTAGTTTATGGTGATCTCGTCAAATTCTATTTCATATATGAATTAATCATCGTTCAAGTCCAATGGAACCTAATAGAAAACTCTTTCTATTATCACTCTACCATGGCCAGTTTATGACTTGATTCTCATGCATCATCATAGGCTGCTCCTTATCTACCGAGGTAGATAGTCCCTATTGGTGCAATCAATTCCTATTGCTAAGCCAACATAACCTCAGGTTTCGAATGGCTAAGAGACTGAGTTATGTGTATCAACTATAATCCTCAAGAGAGCTATAATACCTCAAGTTCAAAGAACCAGACACACTACTGTAGCTTTGAGCCAGTCATCAATAGAAGATAGACTTTCTTATACTGCTCAAGGTTACAATATTTCTTGTTCTTAATAAGTACCTATACTCTCACCCAGATGTCTCTATACCATAACTTAATTCATCTATCCAAAGAAGCAATCGTAATCAATCTTTGAATCAATCACCATCCTCATGATGATCCTACAATCGAGAGCATTTTATGAGTTAATAATGAAATCATGTCTTAAATTTTCAACCTTGAAAATATAAACTATCATTACCATTACTCAGGATTTAAAAGATAACTTTCAAATACAACATGATAGAAATAATTCATTTTATTATTTATTAGAATATAATTTGCCCTTAGAAGTGTATTAAAGTGTCAGCCAATTGGCTTCTCGGCCACCATATCTAACAATATGACAATTGCTTAATTTGATTTATTGGATTAGATCCATCAGGTTCAATTAATCATGCACAATGATTAGTCTGACTTTTTTCTTCTATAATTTTTTTGATTTATCACAATCGAGTCAAGTTTGATTTGACTTATTTCTATATCTTGAATAAGTTTATTTTCATCTAACTAGAATAATTCTAGATCATATTAATTATAAGAATTAAATTCTTCCTAGTGCAATTGACTATTGACTAGAATTGAGGATCACGTGATCAAAGAATTTTAAAAAATGCTCTAAAAATTATTTTGCTCTAATTATTGGGTATATGATAGGAAATGAGTTATAATTTGGGTGTGCAAAATTTTGTAATTTTTGAAGGTCCCTAGATTGGGTTTTGATGGAGTTTGATTTGGATCAAACTCTTGAGGGAAGAGTCTTAGACGCGCATGGACTCTTCCTTATCCTTTCATGTTGCCACCTTTCAGTTGGATTTTTGGCATCAAAACTAGATGAGATCTGGAGTTTTTTATGGAGATCAGGTCTAAGAGTCCCAATGGTCGAATTAATAAAGTTTTTGATAAAAAATGGTCTCTGTATGGCGCTATGTCTTGTATAAGAACTCTTCTCATGAAATTGCCTTAATGTAATTTATTCTTTTTACACCCAAAGGATCCTTCCCTCTAATATCCATGCACCCTCTTTCCTTTCTCTTCCTCTTTTCTATATGTCTAAAAGGTTAGGCACAAATCTGAATTGAAGGTCCAAGGTTTTTGGCACAAGATTCAGCATTTATGTGATGGTGTTCGTGAGACGAACAAGCTGCCCTCAGAAGTCATTTTGAAGGCTTTTCAAATTAGATCCAGATCTGATTTTTGGAGGAGAGATTCATGAAGAGAAGATACTCAGATCCTTCCTAAGTGGATACCAGTAGAGGCTAGACATGTGTGTGGCTCCTTCCAGAACCTCAGGAATCAATAGGATCATCGCAAGATAATTAGATTACCAAATCAGGTACTTAAAATTAAATCTAATTTAATTTAATTTTTAACTTTTAATATTAGATCTCTATGATTAGATTTGAGAAGTCTCAGATTTGATTAAAATTTTAGAAAAAAATTTAAAATATTTCTTTAGATCCAATCAGATCTGAACGATCCTATGTTGGAAAAATAGGTTTTTTTTTGCAACTGATATCAGAGCCAGATTATAGTTCTTTGAATCTAATTTAGATCTAATTTTATTTTTACTTTTATTTAATATTAAAATATTTTATATGTCACATCAGATATGATTAGATCTAAAATTAAAAAATTAAAATTAAATCATTTAGATCTAATATGTATGAGATGCATGACTAGACTGAGAATAGAATAGTTCTATGTGTAGTCTAGTATAATTATGTTGTTAATTTGATTAAATATAATTTTAGATCTATTTAATTTTTATTTTTTTGATATTATAATTATTGTAATTAGATCTAAAAAATAAAAAATAAAGTTTTTAATTTTTGATTTATTCATATATGATATGAAAAGATGCATGTTTAGACTAGTTGTAGAGTAGTTCTATAAATTATCTAAAATAGTTTTATTTTAAAATGATCAAATTCAAATCTATCTTTTAGATATTATATATGATATTTTAGATCTAAAAAATATGCATGTTTAATTTAGTGATGATACATGAGATGTATGCAAAGCATGTATTAGTTAGATCATTAATTATATATGTGATATATGATCTAGATCTATCTAGTTTTGTAGTTTCAATTATATTTCTGATTAAGGCATTCCTTTTTGCCGTCCGATCATTAGAATAAAGTAGAGTTTAAAGGTCCTCTTCTTTCATTTAATGGGGTATTCTGATGGCATGTTGGGGTACTACACATTCGTCCTTAATCAAAAATCAGAACTTATTTTTTTGTAAAACCTTAGATTCTAAAATTCTAAGATTTTGATACATATTTTTTTGTTTATGAACTCAAAATTAATTAAAAATTAAGATTATGAAACTAATTAGGCCTAAAATTGAAAATTTTTAGATCTAAGATATTTTCATAAAATTGGGTTCGAGCTTGGGTAGCTGAATTAGGTCTAGTGGTTGATCAAACTGAATCAAGAGTTGGTTAGGTGGGATCAAGAGTGCTTAGAATTGACCAACCTAATAGTTGTAAGTCTGGGTCAAGGTCGACTCACAGCCACATGTGATCGATTCAATTAAGACCTAATTTGGCTCCATGGTTCAAGCCTAGATTGTAGGCTAATCCGATTAGTTCTGATTCGATAATTTGGTGTCTAAGGTAAGTTTGGCAGATACGATCGATTGATTTTAAATTAGGAGCTACTCGACCTGAATGCATTCTTATCGAGTTAATGGCATATCCCTTTTGCTGGTCTCACTTATCTGGTCATTTGTGTCAACCCAGTTCTGATTTGAGGTGGCTAACAGTTTGAGCTAACCCATGCCACTAGGCTTGTCATAATCGTTATGACTGAGTAAAGTCTAACAGACCTAAATTGAATCTTCCTAAGAAAAGATTAAGTCAATTGATCTTCCACCATTGTAGATGTACGGGCCCTTTACGGGGTTGATTGTTCTCAACTGGTTACAGTGGCTCGGTTGCACTGAAAAGATACAACCACATCTATTAGGCATTGGATGCTATGGACTGGAGGATGGATTGGGCTCAATATTCTAGATATGGTGAGGGATCCAATCAGAAATCCAATTCATGCAAATAATAGGTCTGACTTAACTAAGAAGTGGATCAATATTCTAGACATGATGAAATTCATGAATTAGAGATCAGGATTAGGTGCACCATGATTAGAGAATCATTGGATAAGAGTTGTCTACTTATCGGTTGATCCATCATCAATAACTATTAGGTGAAATGGTGAGCCAATCAATGGGACCGCATCATCCACTAGAAATCAATTAGTCATAAAGATTTTCGCATCTCTACCCAGAAAGTGTAGGGATCTAAGAAAATAGTGGAAGCCTAATTTATTTAAAAAAATAAAATTTCAAAATAAATTGATTAAGTCTAATTATAAAATCTAATTAGAAACTTTGACTCTCTATAGGAAAATGTTTGCATCCAACCCACTAGCCCATATCCTGGGCACCCATAGACTAACCGAACCCAACTTCAAGGATTGGCTCTAGAACTTTAAAATTATTTTAGATTTTGAGAAGTTGACTCATGTGTTGGAACAAAACCCTCCCATTTTATCAGCCATCCATCCATTGATTAGAGAGCATCTCTATAGAAGTGGACGATGATGATAACAAAGCCATGTATTACATGTTGGACTTGATGTCTGATGAGCTCTAGCACCAACATGAAGACATTAAGACTAGCCGCCAAATGTTGGCTCACCTGCAAGAGTTATTTGGTGAACAAAGTCGCGCAGCCAAATATCAAGTCACTAGAAGACTTTTTAAGGCTCCAATGCGTGATGGACAGTCGGTCCAAGATTATTGTCTGATGATGATCAAGGACTTAGAAGAGCTTAAGAAGCTCGGTGTTAAATTGGATAAGAATTTGCAGATTGATATAATTCTGCAATCCTTGACTAATGCATATGCACAGTTCATCATGAACTACCATATACATAAACTACAGAATACTCTGGCAGAACTTATGAATATATTGGTTACTGTTGAGTTTTTTATGAAAGATTCTAAAGGCTTAGTACTTGCTGTGGAGTGAATTTCTTCCAAGAGAAAGTTTTTTTGAAAGAAGTTTGTGAAGAAGTAGAAGGTGGATGGTGGGAAGAAGAAGAAGAAGGTAGAGCCAAAGAAGGCCACTGACAAAGAAAAATATTTTCATTGCAATACAGACGGTTATTGGAAGCGGAACTACCCCTTGTACCTAGCCAGCCTGAAGAACAAGAAGGAGGCAGGTCCATCTGTAAGTATGCTTGTTATAGAATCTAACCTTATGGTTTCTTCTACATCCAGTTGGGTGCTTTACTCTGGTTCTAGTGCTCACTTATGCACTTCTATGTAGGGTCTTGAGCATAGCAGGAGGCTGAGGGATGGTGAGATGATCCTATGCATCGAAAATAGAGCAAGAGTTGCTGTAGTGGTCGTGGGAATCTATCCTCTATAATTATCGTTAGGATTAGATTTAGTTCTTAGAGATTATTTTTATGTGCCTGCGCAAGTAGAAATTTGATTTCTATTTCATGTTTAGTACAAAAGGCTATGTAATTAGTTTTCTTAAGGACCATTATAATATTCTTTATGAAAAAAATAAAATTGCAAGTAGTTTCCTTATAAATGGTCTCTATCAATTATATATTGATGTTTTTTCAATATCGAGCAAAACGTGAATGCCATAGGATCAAAACGACCTAGGAATAGTTTAAATGATAGGTATCTATGGCATCATAGGCTAGGTCATATAGCGAAAGACAGGGTTAACAAATTAGAAATATCCGAGCTATTGAGTCCATTGACTTTCGAGTCATATTCGATTTGTGAATCATGCCTTCATAGCAAAATGACCAAGCTCCCTTTTGTAGGACATGAAAAAGGGCCACAAACTACTTGCCCTAGTACATACTAATGTGTCCGACCTATTTGATGTGCCGGCTAGAGACAACTATATCTACTTCATCATCTTTACCAATGATTTATCTCGGTACGGGTATGTGTATTTGATGCGACATAAATTGAAAGCTTCTAAAAAGTTCAAAGAATTCAGACGTGAAGTAGAAAAATAAATTGGAAAATCTATTAAGGTTCTTCGATCAGATCGAGGAGGTGAATACCTTAGTCAAAAATTTTTAGACTATCTTAAACAAAATGGCATAGTCTCTCAACGAACTCCACCTAGAATACCTCAACTCAATGGGATTTTAGAATAGAGAAATCAGATCTTATTAGACATGGTCCGATCTATGATGAGCTTCATGGACCTTTCTGAGTTTTTTTGGGGACATAGTCTAATGATCGCTATATATTTACTAAATAAGGTTCCCTCTAAAATTGTTCCAACCACACCGTATGAGATATGGCATGGTAAGAAATCAAGTCTGAGTCACCTTAGAATTTGGGATTGTCTAAATCATGTCAAGAGACAACAGGCAGATAAGTTAGAGTATAGGTCCTTTAAAGCTCGATTCATAGGATATCCTAAAGAGTCATTTGGATATTATTTCTACATTCTGGAAGACCACAATGTGATTATGAGTCGACATGCTTTCTTCCTTAAAAAATAGTTTATTCAAGATGGTGGCATTGGAAGGCAGATTAGGCTCGAGGAGAAAGTCTCCCAAGAGCAATGAGCAAAGGACCCTATGAAACCCAATCAGATTAAGCCAGTCTAATCACTACCTCCTCCATCTCGTAGATCCAAAAGGATTTCTCATCCTTCTGAAAGGTACTTAGATACTATTTTAGAGGACATAGAGAAAATATTCCTCATGAAAAATAGGATTCATGGTGATGATCCCAAAATCTATGATGAGGCAATATTAGATATCGACTCTGAGAAATGGTTAGAGGCAATGAAGTTAGAGATTGACTCAATGCGCTCGAACCAAGTTTGGACCTTGGTAGATCCACCTGAAGGTATAGTACCTATTGGGTGTAAATAGACCGAATAGGATGCTGGGTCTCTCATAGAAGATGTACATAGAGGAGGTACTAAAGAAGTTTAGCATGGAAAGCTCCAAGAGGGGATTGGTGCCTTTCAGACATGGCATTCATCTCTCCAAGAAGATGTGTCCCAACACACCTAAGGAGATTGAATAAATGAGAAAGATTCCTTATGCTTCGACAATAGGGAGCCTCATGTACACCATGCTATGTACACGATCTGATATCGCCCAGGCTGTGAGTGTCATGAGCAGATATCAGTCGAATCTAGGTGAAGAGCATTGGACTTCTGTGAAATATATCCTTAAGTACTTGAGAAGGATTAAGGATATGTTCTTGATTTTTGGTAATGGAGAACTCCAGATCCAGGGTTATATAGACTCTGATTTTATGTCTGATATAGATGATTGAAAGTCTACATCTGGTAGTCTATTTGTGTGTAATGATGGTGCTGTCAGTTAGAAGAGTTCCAAGCAGACTGTGATAGTAGATTCCACCATGGAAGCAGAGTACATCGCTGCATCGAAAGCTGCAAAGAAGGAATTCTAGTATAAGAAGTTCACCACAAAACTCAGAGTGATGTCATCAGATGCCGTCGCTATGTACTGCAATAATAATGGTCCCATAGCCTAAGCTAAGGAGTCAAGGTCTCACCATAAATCCAAGCACATCAAGTGGCGATTCCACCTCATCCGCGATTACTTTGAGAAGGATTATGTCGAGATCAAAAGAGTCAACTCTGTGGACAATAAGGTAGATCCACTAACGAAGTCTTTAGGCCAGCAGAAGATCGAAGCCCACCTTGAGAAGATGGAACTTAGATTTGTAGCTAATTGGCTTTGGGTCAAGTGGGAGTATGTTAGATGTGTGCCCTAGAAGCCAGATTGGCTAACACTTGTAATACACTTCTATGGATAATTTTATAATTTTGACTATAAATTAATAAAAGATTATTTTCTATTATAGTGTGTATTTAAAGTGTATGTGATACATTTGAGTTAATGGTAATGATAATTTATATTTTCAATGAGTTGAAAATTTAAAACATGAATTTTTATAATTAACTCATAAACTGCTTCCGACCGTAGGATCATCATGAGGATGGTGATTGATCCGAAAGGTTGGTGTATGATCACTTTCTTTAAGTAGATGAGTCTTGAGTCTATGGCATGGAGACACCAGAATGAGAGTACAGATACTCGTTAGAAAATAAGGACACGAAGCGTGACCACCTCGAGCATTCATAAAGAAGTCGATCTTCTCGTCGATGACTGGCTCGATGTTGCAGTAGTGTGTTTGGTTCTTTGACCTAAGATGCATCGATAATTTATCTTGAGGGTGTTGTAGTTTGACTATACCATAACTCGATCTCCTAGCTATTCAGAATCTTGAGGTGTATGTTGGCTATAGTACATTCATTGTAGGAATTGGAATGCACCAATAAGAAATCTATCTACATCAGTAGATGAGGAGTAGCCCTTTGACGATCATGAGAATTGAGTCTATAAGTCCATGGCCATGGTAGAGTGAAGATGATAGATAGGGTTTCTATAAAGGGTTTCACATAGGACTCGAATAGAATGATTAATTCATATGAGGGATATTGGGTTTGACAAGTTCACCTTAACCCTAATCCTATTGGGGCTCAAGATAGAAGAATCCAATCACATAGGTAGCTATACCAAGAGGTTCACTTTTAGCTCTGATGGGTTGCCACCATATACTACTAGGTGTCACTGATGGATTTTGGGAGCAATTAGAATGATTTTGATGATCGATCATTCTAATTGTATGAATCAGAAAAGTTCTGATCCATCGAAAGATGTTTTGATGATGTCGATGATGGAGATCATAACATGTCTCATTACCATATGAAACTGAACCTAACTAGGTCACACAAACAAGGGTTTGGATCTAGATGTCATCAATTGAGCCAATTTAGTTTGATTGATTTGGATTAGATCTAATCAGGTTCAAGGTAATCGTGCTAGCACACGACTGAGCCTGACTTTCTCCTTCTATAATCTTTCTGATTCATCATAATCGAATCAAATTTGATTTAACTCATTCTTGTATCTTGAATGGATTTATTTTTATTTGACTAGAACAAGTCCAGGTCAGATTTATTATGAAAATTAAATTCATTCCTAGTGCAATTGGACTAGGGTCAATAGTTGACCTAATTGAGAGAATTGAGAATCATGTGATCAGAAAATTTTATAAAATTTTTTAGAAATTATTTTACTCTAATTTTTGGCTAAATTATAGGGTATGAGTTATTCTTTATGTGTACAAAATTTTGTGATTTTTGGAGGTGCCTAGGCTGGGTTTTGATAGAGTTTGATTTGGATCAAACTCTTGAGGGAAGAGTCCTAGACACACATGGACTCTTCCTTATCCTTTCGTGCCGCCACCTTCTAGATGGATTTTTGGCATCAAAACAAGATGAGATCTAGGGTCTTTCGTGGAGATCTGGTTCAAGAGTCCCAATAGTTGAATTAATAAGGTTTTTGATCAAAAAGATACTCTTTATTGCACTATGTCTTGTATAAGAACTCTTCTCACAAAATTGCCTCAACATAATTTATTTTTTCCACACCCAAAGGAGCCTTCCCTCTAATATCCACACTCCCTCTATCCTCTCTCTCCTTCTTTTCTACATGCCTAAAACATTAGGCACAAATCTGAGTTGAAGGTCTAAGGTTTTTGGCATAAGATTCAGCATCTACGCGATGGTGTTCGTGAGATGAACAGGTTGCTCTCAGAAGTCATTTTGAAGGCTTTTCAAATCAGATCTAGATCTAATTTTTAGAAGAGAGATTCATGAGAAAAAGACATTTAGATTCTGCCTGAGTAGATACTAGTAGAGACCAGGCACGTGCATGGCTCCTTCCAGAATCTCAAAAATCAATAGGATCATCGTAGGATAATTAGATTACCAAATCAGGTACTTAAAATTAAATCTGATTTAATTTTATTTTTAACTTTTAATATCAGATCTCTATGATCAGATTTAGGAAGTCTTAAATTTGATTAAAATTTTAGAAAAAAAATTAAAATATTTTTTCAGATCCAATTAGATCTGAACGATCCTGTGCCAGAAAAATAGATTTTTTCTTCAGAAATATCATTCTCAATATTTTATGATCATTATCATTGGATATGAAACCTAGCGGCTATTCCATATAGATATCTTCCTCAAGATATCCATTTAAGAACATCATTTTTATATTCATTTGCCATATTTTATAATCAAAATAGACTGCAATTGCAAGAAATGTACGGATGGATTTGAGCATAGCTACTGGCAAAAAAGTATCATGATAGTCAATACATTCGCGCTGACTATATCCTTTCGCTACGAGCCTTGCTTTGAATGTCTTTACATTTCCATCGGCACCTATCTTTCTCTTGAAGATTTATTTACACCAAATAGGTGCTATACTTTCAGGTGGATCTACCAAGGTCTAGACTTGGTTCGAACGCATTGAGTCAATTTTTGACCTCATTGCTTCTAACTATTTTTTATAGTCAATATCTGATATCATCTCATCATATGTTTTGAGATCATCACCAAGAATCCCATTTCCTATAAGGAATATTTTCTTTACGTCTTTTGATATAGTACCTAAATATCTTTCAAGAGGATGAAAAATTCTACTTGATCTACGAAGTGGAGGAGGTAGCATTTGGGTTGGCTCAATTTGATTGGGTTCCATAGGTTTCTTAGCTCATTTCTCATCGAAGACTTTCTCCTCAAGTCTAATTTGCCTTCTGATGCCACTATCTTGAATAAACTATTTTTTAAGAAAGATGGTATGTCAACTCACAATTACATTGTAATCATCTAGGAGATAGAAATAATATCATAATGACTCTTTAGGATATCCAATAAATCGAGCTCTAAAGGACCTAGACTCTAATTTGTCTGCCTATTGTCTCTTGACATGGGCCGAACAATCCTAAATTCTGAGATGACTCAGACTTGATTTCTTATCATACCATATCTTATACGGTGTGGTAGGAACAGTCTTAAAGGAAATACTATTCAGTAAATATATAGCGATCATCAGACTATGTTGCTAAAGAAACTTAGGAAGGTCCATGAATCTCATCATAGATCGGACCATATCTAATAGGGTCCGATTTCTCCATTCTGAAATTCCATTGAGTTAAGACGTTCCATGTGGAGTCCATTGAAAGACTATGCCATTATCCTTAAGATAGTCCAGAAATTTTTGACTAAGGTATTCGCCTTCTCGATCTGATCGAAGAATCTTAATGAATTTTTCTATTTGCTTTTCTACTTCAAGTCTAAATTTTTTGAACTTTTTAAAAGTTTCAGACTTATGTCGCATCAAATACATATATCCGTATCGAGATAAATCATCGATAAAGATGATGAAGTGGATACAATTGCCTTTGGCCGGCACATCAAATGGGCCACATACATCAGTTTGTACTAGGGCAAGTAGGTCTGTGGTGCTTTTCTCATATCCTATAAAAGAAAGCTTGGTCATTTTGCCATGAAGGCATGATTCATAAATCGGATATGACTCGAAAGTCAACAAACTTAATAGCCTAGATTTCTCCATTTTGTTAATCCTATCTTTGGCTATATGACCTAGTCTAAGATGCCAAAGATACCTATCATTTAAACTATCCCTAGGTCGCTTTGATCCTATAGCATTTACGTTTTGCTCGATATTAAAAATAAAAATATCAATATGAAACTGATAGAGACCATTTATAAGGAAACCACTTATAATTTTATTTTTTTCAAAAAGAATATTACAATGGTCCTTAAAAAAACTAATTACATAGCCTTCTTGTGCTAAACATGAAATAGAAATCAAATTCCTACTTGCTACAGGCACATAAAAATAGTCCTTAAGAACTAAATATAATCTTGATGATAATCATAGAGGATAGGTTTCCATGGCTACAGCAGCAACTCTTGCTCCATTCTCGATGCATAGGATCATCTAACCATCCCTCAGCCTTCCACTATCCTCAAGACCCTGCATATAAGTGCACAAGTGAGCACTAGAACCAGAGTCAAGCATCCAATTGGATGCAAAAGAAATCATAAGATTAGATTCTATAACAAGCATACCTCTAGAAGGACCTACCTCCTTCTTGTTCTTCAGGCTAGCCAAGTACAAAAGATAGTTTTGCTTTCAATGGCCATCAATGTTATGAAAATATTTTTCTTTATCAGCAGCCTTCTTCTTCGACTCTGCCTTCTTCCTCTTCCCACCATCCATCTTCTGCTTCTTCATAAATTTTTTCTTCTTTCCAAAAAACTTTCTCTTAAAAGAAGTCTGCTCTACAGTAAGTATTGAGCCTTTAGAATCTTTCATAGAAAGCTCAGCAGTAACCAGCATGTTCATAAGTTCAGCCAAGGTTTTTAGAAGTTTATGCATATGGTAAGTTTATGCATATGGTAGTTCATGATGAACTATCTATATGCATCAATCAAGAATTATAAAATTATATCAATCTACAGATCCTGATCTAACTTGACACCAAGCTTCTAAAGGTCTTCTAAGTCCTTGATCATCCTTAGATAATGATCTTAGACCGACTGTCCATCATGCATCTGAGCCTTAAACAATCTCTCAATGACTTGATATTTGGTTGCGCGACTCTGTTCACCAAACGACTCTTACAGGTGAGCCAATATTTGACAGCTAGTATTAATGTCTTCATGTTGGCACTAAAGCTCATCAGACATCGAGCCCAACATGTAATACCTGACTTTGTTATCTTCATCCATCCACTTCTAGAGAGACACTCTCTGATCAGTGAATGGATGGGCTAGTAAGGTAGGAGGATCCTTTTCCAACACATGAGTAAACTTCTCGAAATTCAAAATAATTTTGAAGTTCCAAAGCCAACCCTTATAGTTGGGTCTGATCAGTCTATGGGCGTCTAGGATACAGACTGATGGGTTGGACGCAGACATCTTCCTATAAAGAGTCAAGGTTTCTAGTTAGTTTTTGTAATTAGACTTAATCAATTTATTTAGAAATTTTATTTTTAAATAAATTAGGCTCTTACTATTTACTCGGATCCCTACACTTCCTTGGTAGAGATGCGAAAATCTTCATGATTATTGATTTCTAGTGGATGGTTCCCATCGATCGACTCATCACCTCACTTAATAGTTATTGGTGATGGGTCAATTAATGAGTGGACAACTCTTATCCAATTATTCTCTAATCATGGAACACCCAAATCTGATCTCTAATTCATGAATCTCATCGTATCCAGAATATTGATCCACTTCTTAGTTAAGTCAAACCCATCATTTGCATGAATTGAATTTTTGATTGGGTTCCTCACTATATCCAAAATATTGTGCCTAACCCATCCTCCAACCTGTAGCATCCAATGTCTAATATATATGATTGTATTTTTTCAGTGCAACTGAACCACTATATCCACCCGAGAACAATCAACTCCAGAAAGGCCCCACACATTTACAATGATGGAAGATCTTAGACTTAATATTTTTTTAGAATGATTTAATTTAGATCTTTTTAAACTTGACTTGACTTAGTCATAACAATTATGACTAACCTAGTGGCATGGGTTGGCTCGAATTGTTAGCCATCTTAAATCAGAACTAAGTCGACACAAATGGTTAGGTAAGTGAGACCGATGGAGGAGATATGCCATTAACTCGACATGAACGTATTCAGATCGAGTAGCTTTGAATTAAAAATCAGTCAATCATATCTATCAGACTTACCTTAGACATCAAATTATCGAATCAGAATCAATTGGATTAGCTTACAATCCAGGCTCAAACTATAGAGCCAAATTAGGTCTTGACTTGATTGAGTCACATCTCAATATGATTCAATCTTGACCCAGACTTAATCCTATTAGGCTGGTCAAAACTAAGCTTTCTTTGATCCCACCTAACCAACTATTGATTCAGTTTGATCAACCGCTAGACCTAATTGAGCTACCCAAGCTCGAACCCAATTTTCTAAATATATCTTAGATCTAAAAATTCATAATTTTTAGATCTAATTAATTTTATAATCTTAATTCTTAATTAAGTTTTGGGTTTATGAACAAAACATGTAATAAAATCCTAGAATTTTAGGATCTAGGATTTTATAGAAAAATAAGTTTTGATTTTTGATTAAGATCAAATGCACAGCATCCCTACACATCATAAGAACACCCCATCGAATGGAAGGAGAGGGCCTTTAAATCCTATTTTGCTCTTATGAACAGATGGCTAAGGAGAACGTCTTAATCAAAAATATAATTTCTACTATAAAATTAGTCAGATCTAAATCATATATTACATATACAATTAATGATCTAACTTACACATGTTTTGCATACATCTCATGTATCATGACTAAATTAAACATGCATGCTTTCAAATCTAATATATTACATATAATATCTAAAAATTAGAATTTAAATTTGATCACATCAAACAAAACTATTTTAGATATTTTATAGAACTATTCTATAACTAGTCTAAGCATGCATCTTTCATATCTCATATGAATAAAATAAAACTAAAAATTTTATTTTTTATTTTTTAGATCTGATTAAAATAATTATAATATAAAAAAATAAAAATAAATTAGATCTAAAATTATATTTAATCAATTTAATAATATGATTATACTAGACTACACATAAAACTATTCTATTCCTAGTCTAGTCATGCATCTCATACATTATAGATCTAAATCATAAAATTTTTAATTTTCTGATTTTAGATCTAATCACATCTGATGTGACATCTAAAATTTTTTAATATCAAATTATAAGTAAAAATTAAATTAGATTTAAAATAGATCTGATGAACTGCCAATCTGGTTTTGATACCAGTTGAAGAAAAAATCCTATTTTTTCGGCATAGGATCGTTCAGATATGATTGGATCTGAAGAAATATTTTAAAATTTTTTTCTATAATTCTAATTAGATTTGAGATATCTCAAATTTAATCCTAAAGATTTGATATTAAAATTTTAAAAAAAATTAAATCTGATTTAATTTCATATCTTTGTTTTGGGTAATCAGATTACCCTGCGATGATCCTGATTGATCATGAGGTTTTGGAAGAAGCCATGCATGCACCTGGTCTCTATCGGTATCCACTCAGATAGGATCTAGAGGTCTTCTTTTTCTAAATCATCTTTTCAAAAATCAGATGTAGATCTGATCTTGAAGTTCTTCAAAACTTCTTTGAACAAGCAGCGGTCATCTCTTTCAGCAGTGCTGCCCTCTTCTTGATTTGGGTGCCTTTCTTCCTTGGATTGCACTTGAACCCGTGTCCAACTCCTTTGGGCATGGAGAGGGGATCAGAAGGAGGCTTGGAAGAGAGGAGGGTAGCCTGACGGCATGATAAAAGGAAGAAGCTCTATAACCCTAGGTGTAGATAGGGTTTAAATAGACCCTGTTGCGCCATGCAGTGCCACATCATTCCTGCCAATCAGAGGCCTTCATTCAATCAGATCTAAATCTGATTGGTGGGATGATGTCATCTGATCCAATCAGATGAGAGTGCCATAAAAATCCACATAGGTGGCGCCAAGAGTAGATAAAGCAAAAGTCTTTGGCGCCTAGGTATTTAAACCCATCAAGAAACCCTAGAGTCCCATCTATATGGAACTCCATCTCTAATCCATATGGGGCAAACGCATAGGATGGCATGCACCCACTCTCTTGCCTCTTTTAACAAAGGGACAAGAGCCCCAGGTGCTCTCCTATAGGTGCACAACACATGGCCCTATGTCCAAGTGTCTAGGGTCAATTGTTGACCTATGTCTAGAAACAGGAATTAGCAGGTGACAGAAATTGGCAAGTGTTGTCTTAAATCCATCTAATGAATTAAGACAATCTATTTCTGATCTGGACAAGCTCCAGTCAGACTAAGATAAGATTCTTGAGTGAGCCCAAATAAATTTGGCTCAGCCAAGACGAACCAAAATTATTACAAAAGAAGAATGTTAGGCTCAATCTGTGCTAGCACGATTTTCTTGAACCTAATTGGATCTAATCCAAATCAATTGAACTGGGTTAGTCTAATTGATGACATTCAGACCCAAATCCTTATTTGTGTGATCCAATTAGATTCAATTTCGTAAGGTAATGAGACATATCACAATCTCTATCATTGACATCATCGAAACACCTTTCGATGGATCAGAACTTTTCTGATTCATACAATTAGAATGATCGATTATCTAAATCATTCTAATTGCTCCCAAAATCCATTACTGACACCTAAGAGTATATGGTGGCAACCCATCAGAACCAAAAGTGAACCTCTTGGTGTAGTTACCTGTGTAATTGGGTTCTTCTATCTTGAGCCCTGATAGGATTAGGATTAAGGTGAACTCGTCAAACCTAATATCCATTATATGAATTAATCATTCGATTCAAGTCCAATTGAAACTCTAATTGAAACTCTTTCTATCATCTTTACTCTACCATGGCCAAGGCTTAAGGACTCAATCTCATGATTATCATAGGGTTGCTCATTATCTATCGAGATAGATAGAACTCCTATTGGTGCAATCCAATTTCTACAATGAACATGCTATAGCCAACATATACCTGAGGGTTTTGAATGACTAGGAGATCGAGTTATGGTGTAGTCAAACTATAACACCCTCAAGGTAACCTACCGATGTACCTCAGGTCAAAGAACCAGACACATCACTGCAGCATCGAGTCAATCATCGATGAGAAGGTAGACTTCTTATGACTGCTCGAGATGGTCACGCTCAGTACCCTCATTCTCTAACGAGTACCTATACTCTCACTCTGGTATCTCCACACCATAGACTCAAGATACATCTATTCTAAAAAATGATCATACACCAACCTTTCGGATTGATCACCATCCTTATGATGATCCTACGATCGGAAGCAATTTATGAGTTAATTATGAAAATTCATGTCTTAAATTTTCAATTCTTGAAAATATGAATTATCATTACCATTAACTCAAAGGATGTATCACAGACACTTTAAATGCACATTATGATAGAAAATAATCTATTTATTAATTTATAGTCAAAATTATAAAATTATTCTTAGAAGTGTATTACAAGTATTAGCCAATCTGGCTTCTAGGGCACACATCTAACATAATTCTATTTTTTTATCCAAAAATTAAATCAACTCATAATCCTAGGATAACAATCTCCTACATAATTCATATCATCTTCTAATTATCAGAAGATTTATTTAATTTGTGCCAGCCTAACCCATCATGTGAGTGAATATCCCATGGCTGCATAATTTCTATCTTTTATCCAAGAATAAGTTCAAGTTGCAGAAGACTACTCTAAGCTGATTAATGATCTCTTTTCAAATTCATAAAATCCAGATTGGAGGAACCATCCCAATTTTTTTTGGATATCCCAACAGACTCAGGCTAGGACCCAATATCAAAATTATGCTTATAATAAAGGTCAGTCTAGTCAGTCTTCTCAGCCATTGCATTATAATCAGCCATCGTACCCACCTCCTCAATTGATCAATTTAGCTGACGATAGATTTAATCAACTTCAACAATTAATTCTAACTCAACAATAATCTATCATCAGGCTAGAAGCATAAGTAGTATATATAAGGAGAGAACTAGGTCAATTACTGAACCAACCGAATCTTATAAATAATCCACCTATTATCCATCAACCACCTAGATCTAATTATCAATCTAATGTTCCATCTAGGAATCCTCAATTAGAGAATGCCAAAGTAATTTCTAAACTTAAAAGTTATAGGATTCTTATGGACACATACCAAGATCAGGTGAGAAAGGCTAGTACTGATGCTAGAAAAAATAAAAATTTAATGGAATAGATTAGTATTGAAGCTAACCACATAAAAGAATCTAAGTTCGAAACTAGTACTGATGCTAGTTCCAGTTTAAATGAGATAGACATAGAAAAAAAGAGAATAGATGAGTTACCCGAGATCTATAAATATAAAATTCTATTTTCTTTAGCCCTAAAAGCCAATTCTTCTTACAAAAACTAGGAGGCATACAATGAAAAGTCAATGGAGTTGTTTAAATAAGATCATATTAATTTATCTCCATAACTAAAGCCACTTTTAGTCATCCTTCCAGTATCCATTGCATCAAACTTAACTCCTAACTTAAAAACTTGATTTATAAGCATTCTAGAAGAACAAATAGAAGAAATTCTTGATAAACATGGGACTGAGAGTTAGCTTACAAACTATATTTTCATAATTAATAATGAATATATCAATAAAAGGATAATAAACTATCTTTCTGAGATTAGTAATCCAAAATCATTAGAATTTATCAATCTAGTATTTGACATAGGATAGTAAAATATTTTGTGTCTGACTGAAGATGGTAAACTTAGCGTTTGTTGGAAGACAACCCAATATTTATTTCTTTCATCTAATTTATCTTTTTAATTTATTTTTTTTAGGATATTTTGAATAAAGTTGGAGGAAGAGTCAAATTTTTAAAGGCATATATTGGACCATGAAAATATATTAAGTCAGGTGTATTCTTTTCTTTTCTTTATTACTGTTGTCCAGAGGTGGCAATCCAAGAGGAGGGTGAATTAGATTTATAAAATTTTTGGCCAAATTTAACTCTATACAAGTTTGTGCTTTACTTAACTTAAGTCAATTCAATAAAATTAACTAGTATATGCAACAGAATCAAGTGTGAATAAATTTAAGTAAGAGTTAATCTAAATTGATAATTAATTAGCAATTTAAGGCATGCAAGATATGTAAAGCAATAGAGAAGAAAATATAATACAAATGCATAAAGAATTTATAGTGGTTCAGTGCAATCCCGCACCTACATTCACTTTTCAAGCTTTCCTTAGAAATTTTACTATAATCCTAGATTCTAGTGTGTTTATTTTAACCAAGAATTACAAACAAACTCATTTGGTTTTGCCGGGCTCACCAACCATAACCCTACATCGATAGTTTTTTTGAGTTCACTATCAATGCAATCAATTTTATGGGCTCACCAACCAAAATCTATATACCATCCAATTATTAGCTTGGACTAGTCTATACCTTAAGTTTCATACCCCAAAAAAACTAATAAAAAAAATAAAAATACAAGTATTAAGATTCAGCACTAGAAAGAAAATTAAAAAAAAAACTCTTTTGGAGCTCGAAGAAGAGGCTGAATGAATGCTCTTTGGTAGCTTCTCTTCTCTTCAAATGGTGCTGAGAGATTGCTTGAAGTATTATGGAAGATGACTCTTGGATGCCCTCTAAATTTAAAGCTCAAATCTCTCTCTTTTCTCATTTTATTGGATATTCAATGTAACACTTTCTTCTTGAATGATTTTCTTTCTTAAATCCTTAAAAATTCCATCCAAAATATTTTTCTAACTCTTTTTATACTTCGGAGTAGCTTAGAAGTGAGTTTTGGATATTGAAAAACTTGAACTAGCCATTTAAGTGGAGAATGGCCTATTTGAAAAAGCTGCAAAAAACTAGCCGTTTATAGCCGTTGTAGTCACTGGGTTGGCTTAGTTTTTGACTGGATTGACTCAATTTTTAACTGGATCGGCTCGGTATTAATAGACTTTAAAAATTAATTTTTTATTTTTTTATTTTTTAAGACTGAGCTGACCTAATTTTTTACTGGGCCGACTAAGTACTGAGCCAGCTCAGTTTTTCACTGGATCATTTAAGTTCTCAACCTTCAATAATTCTGCATATATTTCTACATGAGTGGCTTTTGTCTTCAACTTTTGAGAACTTTTTTCACCTCAATTTTTATAGTCTTTTCCACCATTAAGGCTTCTAAAACTTCTTTTTTGAGCTTTATTTGAGCATTTGAAATCATTTTTTCTTTAACTTTTCTTCTTTTGAGGAGATTTCTTCTATGAATAATTTTTTCATTTTAAGTACTTGAAAAGTCCTACATACATTCTTAAAATGCATGATTAATATCATTTATACTCAACATTTTAGAATCATCAAAATCAATCTTAGAATCAACAATCTTTTCTTTTTTGATGATGACAAAATCTTAAGTATATGCATAATAAAAATAAATAATATGTTACAATGAATTTTGTCAAAATGTATCATGAAGTATCATGAAGTATCGATTAAATACATGAATGAGTAGTTCATGAATATTTTTAATTAATCTTTTGGTTCATTGTACATAATTAATTGATTACATATATTTTATATACTCATTTCAAATTTATGTCTCAATTCAAGTCAATAAGTATTAAGATTTCAAGCATCAAATTCATGAAGCTTCTTAAGCATTAATTCTTTAAGCATATACTCAATATTTCTCTCCCCCTTTTCAATAGCATCAAAAAGCTCATGGAGAGGATGAAGAAAAGTTATCAAAATCAATAACATGAATGTATCAAAGTAAGAGATGTATCAAAATAAGAAATGTATCAAGTTCAAAAAATCAATTTAACTAAATCATCTTCCTTTTAAAAATTTATTCTTTCAATCAAAATACGTTTAAAATATTTATTTTAATTTTAAAAATTAGCTTAAATTTAAATATCAAAGGTTCTCCCTCTTTTTGAATGAATATGATCTTTAATCAGATTTTTAAATATACACTTTTAAGCTTTAAGAGGAATAGAGCTTTTAAAAAGATTTGATCATGAAATCAAACATAATATGCACATTAATATTCAATCTTTTCTTTTTTTAAAAATTTTAGTCAATTAAATTTGAAAAAGATATGTATCAAAAATATATCGAGTAGAGTAAAATAAATAGTATTAAAGCAAATACTAGTTCTATTTTTAAATTTATTGATTTGAGTAAAAATTGCTTTAATATAAATAATTCATAAAAAAATTGCAATGCATATCAAAAATTTAGTATCAAATTTAAATTTTAAATAAATTTTAAAATTAAATTTAGAAATTCATGTCTTGGAGTAAGAATATAATTTTAATTTAATTTAACTTCAATCAATTTTCAAGGATAATTATGCAAATCAAAATATGAAATTAGCATATTAATGATACCACTTTAAGTATTTTTTAATTTTTGAGAATAAGTTATTTATCTAAAACTCTTTTAAATCAATAGCACTTTGAATCAAGTAAATTAAATTGAATAAACATATGAAAGCACAAATAGAGAAGACTATAAGGCATTTGATTGAAAGTTTAAAATTAATATAATAAAATTTAAAATAAGATAATTGATTGAAAATTTAAGATCATAAATTCATTAATATTTTTAATCAAATTAAATTATAAAATATCTCTCCTCCTGTTTTTCATACTAATTGCTAGATTATTTTATTTTTCAACTTTCTCCCCCTCTTTATTTTTCAAAATTTGCATGCTTAAGCTTTATAATTTTTGTTACTCCCCCTTTTTCTTTCAAGTTAAGCACATTTAATTGATACCATATTAACCTTTAATTAATATAAATTTATTTTTTAAGCTTAGATTTTTAAATTTGATTGATACCAATTTAGTAATTATTGTATCTTTGATATTTTCTTCTCCTTACTTTTATAAACAAAGCTATTTTAAAATTAAACAAAATTTTAGAGAAATAAGTATCAATTGAGTGAATTAAGTATTAAATTATGCATTCAGTTTAAATAAATATAGCATTCACTTATGTAGACACTAAATTTTTTAAGAAAATTATGTTTCACTAGCTTCAAAAGATGTTTACAATGATAACAAACATCTAAAAGTACAAAAGTATGTTGTGTAAATGTACTTTTTAATTTTAATTAATAAAAATTTTAGGCTTGAATGATTTGAATAATATAGTCTTGAAAATATTTCTCTTCACTTTGATATTAAAGTAAATCATTCAAAAATGTATCACAAGAATTTATCTCAAATATTATAATAACAAGAATATAGTCATGAAAATTTATATTTGAGACAAAGTAACTATTCTTTTGCCAAAAAATAAATCAATAAAATATAAGATATATTATCGGCTATCTAATCCTAAATGAATAAAATTAAAATTCTCTTTAAATATTTGACTTTAAAAGTAAATGACAACTTTCTTAAAATATTTTGCATGATAGCAACTTCAAAAGATTTAAGAAGAGCATTTTTTAAATTTATTTTTGGATATATCATTCAAAGTAAATCATAAAGAGATTTATTTAATTTTTTAGAAAACATCTCTTTCTCTTCTTAAATAGTATCAATCAATTTGAAGCATAAATATACCAATCTTATAATTTATCTTAATATATAATATCAAAAATATATTCATGCAGACCAGATTATATGCAAGAATATTTTCTTCTTTTTGTCAAAGAAAAGCAATAGAAGACAAGATGATAATGATCTATTTGATATCAAACATTGAAGTTTTTGATAAATAAAAAGATGAATCAATTTAAATTTTAGATCAAATTATCTTGATAAGTTAATTCGAATTGATATCAATAAATTATGAAAAATAAATAATAAAGAGATATTATGTTTAAACTTAGGTTTTTTTTTTCTTAAGAATGTAATTTAATCAAGTTTAGAAAAAGTATGAAATTCTTAATTTTATCTTAAATAATATCATATAAGTTATGCAAAACCAAATTTGAGATAAATCATTCTTTTCTTTTGTCAAAGAAAAAAAGAAACAAGAAAATTTAAGGCAAAAATAGATTGTTTGATACCAATTATAAGAATTTTGATACTGATTATTTTAAGAATCAGTTCAAATAGCAAACTTCTTGTTATCAAACATGAAAAATAATTCAATTTTGGATACCCAATATTTTGAAGAGAAAAGGTAATATCTTTAAAAGATCTTTGCCAATTTGATACCCATTGAGTTGAAATAAATCAAGATTTTCTTAAAAGATTTGATACCACTTTAAGATTGAAGAAAAACTAATTTTCAAATTCATTACTTAAAAATAATATGAATAAAATAGGAAGGTATATTTTAAATTTAATTTGATACCAAGTATGAAAGGCATTCTTTATGTTGTGGGACAAAATTGATTAAGGTTAAAAAGAGAGGAATCTAGATATTGGCTCTATGTGTTGATCTGATTATGGAATTTTAAATCCTTAGGTATTAACCTAAAATACAATACAACTTAATACATCAAGCATTTTGAATTTTATAATTGATGTATTATCTTTAAGTACTTATTTCATGCTAATTTTTATTAGAATTTTAATAATTTAGCATTTTATGGGGAAATGTCAAATTTAGTTTTGCTTGTATGTTCAATAATTCAAAAACATTCATATCCAATTAAGTATCTTTTAATTTAAATTTATCAATTATAGAATTGATATGAAAAAGCTATTATATCATATTAAATTTTAAGATAATTTTAGTTCACATCATAACATGATATTTAGAGGAGGGCATACTGACCTCTTAAAATCAAAGTATTCAAATCATTAAAAAGATCAAAAGAGTATGATAAGTAATTAAAAAATATTTTTATTTAAATTTAAATTTTTTTATTATAAAAAATATTATTTAATTAAGTTTAGAAAAAGTATGAAATTCTTTGAATTTGACTCAAATGGTATCACTTCAAAAGTATATCAATATGAAATAGATTTAAGACATTATATTCAATTCTTTTGCCAAGAATAATGCAATAAAATGTAGGACAAGAATGATACCATTGATACCAATTAAACTAAAATTTAAACCAAATCAGGATTTTCTTGATAATTCAATATCACTTAAAGGTCAATTTGCAAATTTAGCTTGATACCAATCATTTTAATTTTGAAATGATAAAGATGAACTGATTCAAATCAACTAGTTTTAAGAATTTTGAATGATGAATCAATTTGAATGGATATTAACAAAATAATTAGGATAAATCATATAGAAAACTTTAGTTATTCTTCAAAAAGATCATCTCATCCTTTTCTTAAGAAATATCAAGCAATTAGGTTCAGAAAAGGTATATATCTTTTAATTTATCTTAAATGATATTATATCAAAAGATATAGCTGTACAAAATCAGATTTGAAATAAAGGCATTCTTCTCCTTTTGCCAAAAGATAAATCAATCAAATACATGACAAATAGTAAGCTTTTTGATATCAATTATTTAAAACTAAAATTCATTTTAAATATTTATCTTTAAAGATAAATGATAATAGTCATGAAATATTTTATTTGATATCAACTTTAAAAGATTCAAGAAGAGCATTTTTTTAATTCAATTTTCAAAATCAATCAATTGGAAAAAAATAAGAATGTTCATCAATAATTTTTTTTTTTTAAAATCAAAGAGTCGATCAAATCAATGATCAAGAAAGATATTCAAGTAAATTTAGGAGATTAAAAATTAATCAATTGGGGGGTATGAAAATCAAACAAATCTAGTATGATCAAATCAAGGAGAATCTAGATAATAGTTCTACGGGATTTGGTTCAATTTAGAAAATTTCAAATCCTTAAGATAAAACTAAGATGCAATGCAAATTAATACTTTAAGCATTTGGTCTTTTATGATTGAATATTTAATCTTCAAATACTTAGGTCATAAATTTTTTTGGAGAATTTTGATAATTAAGTAGGAAAATATCAAAATTTGTTTAATTTATAAGTTTAGCACCTAAATAGTTTCATATACAATCAAGCTCATAGCAATTTAGATTTCTTAAATAATTGAAAATCAATATAGCATGATACAAAGAATTAAACCAGCATGCTGAATTTAGAATAAAATAAAGATCTTAAAATAAATAATCAATATGATATACTATTTTTAAGCAATATATCAAAATATTCAAGTCATAGAGTATGATCATTATAAGCAATGATGAATCATCAAAATCAATCAAACACACTTAATAATTATACTAATTAATAGTCAAAATATATTTAACAAATAATGATGGCATGATACGAGAAAAGTTAAGATTTTACCAAATAGCATCATCCATCCATTTTCATTTCTAAGGTATCCGCAAAACTTTTCTTTCTTTAGTTTCATTGGATCTTTGGTGTATCTGCAAAATTACTTCATAATTTTTGGTACCCAAGTCATCTTGGGTCCATAGGAGTTAGTGCTTAAGGTTTCTTTTGGAACCCAAATTTGCCTAACCAAAGTATGGCCAATTCTTTTAAAATTACATTCTAAAATTTTATGGCCTACTTTGTTACATTTAAAACATTTAATTGAATGATTTTCAAATGAAGCTTTGCTAAACATATTTTTGATAATTTTTTATTTTTTGAAAGAATTATAATCAATTCTTGCTTTATCAAAAATGGCTTTTTGATTATTTAAAATTGTTTAAAGCTTTTAAGATCTAATTACAAACTTTTCAAGCATAGGCTTCAAGTTTTCAAACTCTTTTCTTAGATTGGTATTTTCTTCCAAAAGAGATTTCTTTTCTTTCAACAAGTTTTCTTTTTATTCAATATGAAATTTTGATCTTTCTAATTTCATTTTCAACTTAATATTTTCTTCAACTAAAGATTTTTCAGATTTAGGAAGTACTTTCTTTTCTTTAGCCAAAGCATTATTTTCTTTCAAAATATCTTCCTTTTCTAATAAGACCATACTCTTTTCATTAGTTAAAAGAAGATTTGACTTTTGAATTCTTTACTTTTTAGCCTTAATTTTTTAAATTCATCCATTAATTCATTAAAGGCTTCATATAATTCATCAAATATAAATTAGAAAGAATTTTCTGAATTTACCTCATCTTCATTGGTCATGAGGTAAAGATTTGTAGCACTTTCTTTCTCCTTTTTGTTTTTTATTTCTTTGCTTTGCTCCCTCTTAATTAATGCTTTTTTTCTTTTATTTTCTCTTCTTCTTCTTTTTTAATCCTCATAAGCCATGAGGCATAGATTGGGGTGAGCTTCCTTAACTTCTTGGATGCTTGATTCTTCTTCTTGATTTACTATCCCATAAACCATTTTCAATTTCTCCCATATTTGATTCACTGAAATACATGAAGAAATTTTATTAAACTTATTAATATCTAAGGGGCAATAAAGTATATTCATTACCTTAGCATTCATTTGAATCACTTCGTTACATGAATCAGTGCATCGAGTGTGTGTAGGTCATTGATTATAATTTTTCATAAATTATAGTCATGTTCTTGAATGAAGATTTTCATTCTAATTTTCTAATGTATGTAATTTGATTCATTTAATAGTGGTGGTCTATCTATGGAATAACCTTCATTAAATAAAGACTCCATCTAGGTTGCCATTGATCTTTTGCCTTTTGACTGCTAGGTCAACATATAAATATTAGAGCACCTGCTCTGATACCACTTGTTGTCCAAAGATGGCAACCCAAGAGGGGGGTGAATTGGGTTTATAAAATTTTTAGCCAAATTTAACTCTACACAAGTATGTGCTTTACTTAACTTAATTCAATTCAATAAAATTAACTAGTATATGCAACTGAATCAAGTGTGAATGAATTTAAGTAAAAGTTGATCCAAATTGGTAAGTAATTAGCAATTTAAGGCATGCAAGATATGTAAAGCAATAGAGAAGAAAACACAATACAAATGCATAAAGAATTTATAGTGGTTTGGTGCAACCCTGCATCAACATCCACTTCCTAAGCCTTTTTTGAGAATTTCACTATAATCCTAGATTATAGTTCATTTGTTTTAACCTAGGATTACAAACAAATCTAGTTGGTTTTGCTGGGCTCACCAACCAAAATCCTACACCGATAGTTTTCTTGGATTTACTATCAACCTAGTTGATTTTATGGGCTCACCAACCAAAATCTATACATCATCCAATTATCAACTTGGACCAGTCTGTACCCCAAGTTTCTTATCCCAAAGAAACTTATAAAGAAAACAAAAATACAAGTATTAAAATTCAGCACAAGAAAGAAAATGAAAACAAAACTCTTTTGGAGCTCGAAGAAGAGACTGAATGAATGCTCTTTGGTAGCTTCTCTTCTCTTCAAATGGTGCTGAGAGATTGCTTGGAGTATTGTGAAAGATGACTCTTGGATGTCCTTTGAATTTGAAGCTTAAATCTCTTTCTTTTCTCATTTTATTAGATATTCAATATAAAACTTTCTTCTTGAATGATTTTCTTTCTTAAATCTTTAAAAATTTCATGCAAAATATTTTTCTAACTTTTTTTATTCTTGAAAGTGGCTTAGGAATGAGTTTTAGCCATTGGGAAGCTTAAACTAGCCATTTGAGTGGAGAATGGCCTATTTGAAAAAGCTGCAGAAAACTAGCCATTTATAGCCGTTGCAGTCACTGGGTCGGCTCAGTTTTTCACTGGGTCGGCTCAGTATCAATAGACTTCAAAAATTAGCTTCGTATTTTTTTATTTTTTGAAACTGAGCCAATCTAGTTTTTCACCAAGCCGACTAAGTACTGAGCCAGCTCAGTTTTTCACTGGATCATCTAAGTTCTCAGCCTTCAATAATTCTACATATATTTCTGCATGAGTGACTTTTTGTCTTCAACTTTTGAGGACTTCTTTCATCTTGATTTTTTTGGTCTTTCCCGCCATTAAGGCTTCCAAAATTTCTTATTTGAGCTTTATTTGAGCATTTAAAATCATTCTTTTCTTTGACTTTTCTTTTTTTGAGGGGATTTCTTCTATGGATAATTTCTTCATTTTAAGTACTTGAAAAGTCCTACATACATTCTTGAAATGCATGATTAGTATTATTTATACTCAACATTTTGGAATCATCATAATAAATCTTAGGGTCAGTAATTATATCCTTTATTTTTCTTTCTCCATTGAAAATAATGTTGATTAAGTTAGGGGGGAGAATAAAAAAATTTTTAAGTCCTCGAAGAAGTTAGTATTTAGTATTTCAACATCTGATTATACCTAAGAATCAAGTTAAACTAAGTATTTTTTTAAAAAAAATTGATGCACAGATCAGAGAATTTGTGAGTTATTGAGGGATCAAGTATTAAGAAAATTCAATAAAGAGTTAAGTCTAGAACATACATAATATTTCTTTGAGCACTTCTAATTTTCCCTACCAACATCAAAAGAAGAGTCTACTTTTTATGGGCTTGTGTAGGTAACTATATATTTTTTTATAAAATAATAATAATAAAAATTTTAATAAAATAGTTTCAAGTACTTCTCACTGAGTAACCGGACATCTTTGCCTAAGCAAACATTGAGTTTTGCATCAAAAGATGGGAAGGATGAAGAAGCTCATTATAAAGATAGTCTTAACTCATAGCCTATTTGATTCGAGCTAGTAAATCCGAGGGATATTTTATATCTAGTGCCCTAAAGCCAACTGGTTTAGGAGTCATTAGCCCAAGACTAGCTACATGAATCAAATAGAAAGCTTAAGGGATTTGGGCACTTAATAGTGGTACAACATTAAAAAAAAATATTAATTTTCCATCGAGTAATCGAATCCCGTTGTCTAAATAAGTAATGATATTTACATCAAAAAGTGCATAATATGAATTAAAAAAATTTTATAAATAAAGGATGGAAGTAGCAATATACTTGCCCATATGAAAGTTTAGATAATTCAAAGATAAAGATAGGGATAATTTAGAAAATAGTTCAAAAAAATTGAGTGCTCTTTATTTAATTTTTATATTGATAAATATTAATATCCCAATAACATACCTCATTTATGCTCTACTGAACATTAATAGTCATTATGAAAATTGCTTAAGTAAAATTTGAAACTCTAAAATTAAAAGATATCTAAAACTAAATTCTTTCTTTACTTGAGGATGAGCAAAATTTAAGTTGAGGTGTGTAATAAGTACCATAAATTCATCAATAAAAATATTAATTTATTAATTAATTTATATTTATTTTTAAGAATTAATAATCAATTTATATATATTTTTAAAAAATTAATATTTTGATTAATTAAAAAATAAAAAAATAAAAAAAATAAAATATTATTATCAATAGAAAGAGCTTATTTTTTTATCACAACCAAATAAATTTAAAGCAAAACGAAGCTAAAACGAACCATATATAAATTTTTAAAGAAAAAAAATTTTAAAAAATATATTTCAGCTCAGCCAGCTCTTCAAGCCAAGCCAGCAAACCAAGCCAAGCCATCGTAACCAACTCAGTCGGTGCGCTACTAAAGTTGGCTCATCCATAAATCAAGCATGGACCGCCAGCTCAGTAACGTTCGACCAATTGGAGTATGCCACGTGGTTGACCAAGATCCTTAAAAGGTTCATAGAAAATTCATCACGGCATACAAGGGCAAAATGATAATTTCACAGGATGTGGTGCATGCTAATTGGTTGTAGTCTGTGATGCAGTCAATCTATGCGATCCATGGAAATAGTTAATGCATGATCCAATGGCTGTGGTGGTTTACGGTCCAGATCTAATGGCTAGGGCTTTTTTCTTACTTTAATTCGGTTTCCCAGCCTCCCATTTGCACCATCTAATGGCTCTAAACTCTCCCACCTGAGATTTGATGACTAATGTTTAATCCGACTTGGAAAAGGATTTGAGAATGATTTTTGACACGATCTAATGGCCAAAAATCATCCATCAAGCTCCATCCAATGGGAAGAATTTAATCTGACCTGATCTAGGCTATTACATATCCATTTTTGATGATTTTGGGATCGTTTGATCTAGATTTGATGGCCAGACTTCACCAAAGGCATAGAACTCAATCTAGGAGCTATTTTAATTTGATTTTTATCAAGATTTCTTCATATTTTGTCGATCAAAACTCTCCTTAGTCCCATATTGCCCAGCAACAAATACTCCAGCCCTCCTAACTCTATTTAAAGGACTCCAAGCTTCCAAAATCAATTATCTTCGATCATGAAAATAAGTTTGATAAAGATTAGAGCCATACTTGGGTTAGAGACTGCTTCAAGGCAATGGGTGCTGTGAAGAAGTGCTAGCTTCTACAACATCTCAACACCAACGCCGATCCAAGATCAAGATCAGCTATTTCTTAGTTTTTATTTTCTTTTTTTGTTCAATTTTAATTTTATGTATTTAAATTATGAACTTTTAATTAATACAATTTTTTTTTATGTACTTTAAATTTTAGCTTTTTATTTTTATTATAATTTAATTTTTATATTTTAATTATTGCTCTTTATTTTATTGCAAGTAGATGCTAGGATCTAACTAGTAGATCTTAGTACCAAGTTTAATTTTTTACACTATTTAATTTTTATTTTTTATTTATAATTCTATTTTTTACTTTAATTCTTTTTCCAAATCTTTTATTTTTTATAAAAATTAAATATTTCAAAACTAAAATGTTGCCTTCTCTATGGATTCGACCAGACTCACTACTTGCTATCTATTTTTAAATTATTTAAAAAATTAAAATTAAATTGATAAATATGATATTTAATGACAACATCATGCTCTTATTAGCTGGCATAATAAATGGTCTAAAAAATCTTATCCTTTCTTTAACCAAGTATTGCTCCTATGGCTAGATCACTAGCATCACACATCAGCTTAAAAGGTAAAGACCAATCTGGTGCTACTACAATAGGTGTTGTGACCAACTTCTTCTTGAGGGTGTTATGTGCCTACAAACACTCATTAGTAAAATTAAAAGATGTTGGGAATATGCACTCTTCCCACATGGATCGTCATGGCCGCCAGTGATTAGCCAAGCAATAAGAAAGTACTTCTCAAAGATTAATGCGGAAGCACGATCAAATAATTCAAGAAATAAAGAAGAAGAGAAGAAGAGATTTTTGAAAGAAAAGAGCTTTTATTCAGTATATTTCAGCACTATTACAATCTTGACCTATTTTCAGTATATATACTTTACAAAGAATCAAGCCCAAGCTCATAGAAAAACTCTACAAATCCAAACAACCCACGTAAACAAAATAATAACTCGCGAAAACTGAGCTAGCCCAGTTTCAGACTGAGCTGGCTAACCTACGACTAAGTCGTCTCAATCCCAGACTGAGCCGACCTAGTTGTGTACCATGCCAACAGTCCAAAAATACTGCTTTCTATCTAGATTTTTCTCTGAGACCTAGCCGACCCAGTCCTGCACTAAGCCGGCCTAGTTTCCAACTTAGCCAGCTCAGTCTCAAAGTGAGTCGACCCAATTTCTAAACTTTGCTAGGAGAGCTAATTTCTCTTTTGGCTCGCTCCCAACTTTTCATGACCTATCTTCTTATATTTTCAAGACTTAGAAGTGCCAATTCTGAGCTCACATTCTTTACCTTGGTGCTTCCAAGTCCTTATGAACTCATCTCTTCTAAATAGATCCATCCGTGCCACACATCTCTGAAAGCTGTCTCTGGGGAGTACCTTCGTGAGTGCATCAAACTGATTCTCCTTGGTATGGACCTTCATTAGTTCCACCTCACCTTCCTCCACCAGCTCTTTGATCCTATGGTACCTCATGTCTATATGCTTTATGTGCACATGATAGACTAGGTTCTATGCCAATAGCAGAGCACTCTGACTATCACTGAACAGTATAACCTTGCTCTACTCCAACCCCAATCCATCAATCAGCCTCCTAACCCAAAGGGCTTCCTTTGCAATCTCCATTATCCCAATGTACTCGACCTCTATGGTAGACAAGGCCGTGATTGGTTGAAGGATTGATCTCCAAGACATTGGTCCACCATATACATAAAAGAGGTATCCAGTAATAGACCTCGTATCAAGATCACCAGCATAATTTGCATCAACAAATCCTTCCAGAGGATCTGAACCTTCACACATCTTCACAGATTGTTCTCAAAATCCTTCCGACTGCCCACCAAACACCAAACTATAATCCCTTGTTCCATGCAGATATCTCAATATCCATTTCAATACTTTCTAGTGTTCCTTCCTATGGTTAGCCATATATCTACTAGCCATGCTCACTGCATGTACTATATCTGATCTACAGCACACCATAGTGTACATCATACTACCTACAGCATTTGCATAAGAAACTCATTTTATATACTCTCTCTCCTCTTTTGATTGGGGGCTCTGTAACTTGGAGAGAGATATATGGCTCGATAATGGCGTCTCTGTACGTTTGGCCTTCTCCATCCCAAATCTCTCCAGAACATTCTGGACATACTTTTCTTGTGACAAATGGAGCACTCCTTTGCACCTATCTTTATAAATCTCCATTCCAAGAATTTTCTCAGCTCGATCCAAATCTTTCATCTCTAACTTAGATGATAATGCCCTTTTCAATCTTTTCACAGCATCCATGCTTCTACCGACTATGAGCATATCATGTACATATAATAATAGTTATAGGGCATCCTCCTCATCTACATTCTTGACGTAGACACAACAATCATGTTCACATCTGCTGAAACCCAGGCTCAAGACAAAGCTATCAAACCTTCGATACCACTGATGAGAAAATTATTTCAATCCATACAAAGACTTCCTGAATAAACACACCTTTTCTTTCGGTCCCATCTCCATGAAACCATCTAACTACTTCATGTAGATTCTTTCCTCTAAAGTCCCATGAAGGAAGGTTGTCTTCATGTCCATCTGTTCCAATTTCATGTTATGCTATGCTACTAGTGATAGCAAAACTCGAATAGATATATAATGCACCACAGAAGAGAAAATTTCTGTGTAGTCAATCCCTTCCCTTTGTGAGTATTCCTTTGCTACCAATTTTGCTTTGAATCTAACTCTATCTTATTCTGAAGGTGCTTCTTTCTTTGTGAACACCCACTTTGAGCCAATAGGTCAAGCACCCTCTGGAAGATCCATCAGCTGCCATGTCTGATTATTCTCAAGTGATTCCATCTCCTCCATCATGGCCTGTATCCATGAATCACGATCCTCACTCTCCATGGCCTCTACATAATTCTCTAGATCTCCATTAGTAGTGATGAGTGCATAGGAGATAACCTCATCAATGCCATATTTGATCAACCTCCAATAGTATGCTGGGGCTTGTGCAAAGCCACTCCCACTAGCACATCTTTGCATGATGTCTGTGGCTGCTCCTGCACATCTGTCTGAACTGCCAATCCTTAATGTTGATTTTCAATCTGAGACAATACTTTTCTACCCAGCACCACCTCAATAGGAATACTCCTATAGGTGGATGTAATCTATATGCCATCATTCTCTAACTGGCCACCGCTGTTCACCTTTATTTCTCTAGTTCCATCTATCCCAAACCACCTCAAGATGCTCTTCTCATCAAAGATAACGTCCCTACTGATCATTGATTTCTATGCCTGAGAGTCCCATAGTAGGTACCCCTTTACTCCTTATGGATATCCTATGAATGTCATCTTTTGAGATTTTGGATCTAATTTGCTCCTCTTGGTTGCCCCACATGCACATAGACTGTGCAACCAAAGACTTTCAAGTGGCCAAGCTCCACCTTCTTTCCACTCCAGACCTCCTCTAGAATGTCTCTATTCAGCTTATGATAAGGGGACATGTTCATAAGAAAACAAGAAAAAATTAGAGCATTACCCTAGGAGGACTTTGGGAGTGATGTTTGCAGTCTCAAACTCTATGCCTTCTCAGTCAATGTTCGATTCATTCTCTTAGTGACACCATTCTGCTGGGGAGTCATCTTCACCATGTAATAGTGTTTGATGCCATTTTTCTTACAGTACCTCCTGAACTCTAGGCTAGTATACTCTCCTCCATTATCTGACCTCAAATATTTTACCTATCTTCCTAACTCCTTTTCTACTTCAGCTCTCTAGGCTCTAAACCAGGCAAATACCTCTAATTTTTCTCTGATCAGATAAACCCACACCTTTCTTAAGAAATCATCAATGAAAGTAATAAAGTATTTTGCCCCACCTCTAGTTGATACACAAGCTAGTCCCCATACATCTGAGTGTACTAAATCCAGCACTCCCTCACTGCACTTGGTACTTCTGGCAAACTTCATCCTATGCTGTTTGCTAAAGATGCATGGCTCACAAAGATCTATGCCCTCCTTCTTCAGGGCTGGGATCATCCCCCTTCTGCTTAGTTCAATGAGCCCACGATCACTCATATGACCCATCCAATAGTGCCACAGCTGATATAAAATCTGCTCCTCCTGTGTCACTGCTAGCACCTTTGCACTATCATTTACCACTGAGCCTTCAATTTTGTAAAGATTGTTGCTCAATCTTCTACCTCTCATCACCACCAAAGCTCCTTTGAAAATTTTCAGACATCCACTCTTAGCCTGGCTACTAAAAGCATGATCCTGCTCCTCTTAGTAGCCCAAAAAATTCAATTTTTTTTCAACTCCATTACTTGCCTAATATTTGATAATGTACGAATGATCCCATCATACATCCTCACCCTGATAGAGCTAATTTTAGCTACTTTGCATAGGTGATCATCTCTAAGATTGACAATTTTACCATCGACCTTCTGGTAGATAGCAAACCACTTTCGATAAGAAGTATAGTGGTGCGAGCATGTTGAATCCAATATCCACATAGTATCACACTTTATGGATCCATCTGATATAACTAGCAGATCTTCTCTGCTACTTATAGAAGCTATATCATCTTTCTTGCTGGCCTTTTCTTATTTTGATCTCAAAAAAGGACAATCTCTCCTCAGGTGTCCAGGCTGATAACATTTATAATGTTTCAATGTCATCTTCCTCTAATCGCAAGACTTTGACCTACCCTTGGATTTTTCTCTTGTCTTCTCCTTTGATCTTTCCTCTCTTTCATTTACAATCAAGATCTCGGACTTAGGGTCTCCCTTGCAAATTTTTTTTCTTTGCTTATTTGATCTGAGCACACCAACAACCTCTTCATAGTTTAGGGTCTTCTTTCCATAAACTAAAGTTGTTATGAGACCATCATACGAACCTGGGAAAGAACATAATAGCAGCAATGCCCGATCCTCCTCGTCGATCTTCACATATAAACTCATCACCTCGGAACACACCTGATTGAACCTTTGGATATATGCAACAAGATCTCCACTTTCGGGCATCCTTAGACTATACAGCTATTTCTTCAACCATAACTTATTAGTCATGTTCTTCCCCAAGTATGTGTTCTCCAGTCTCTTCCAGAGCCTCTTTACCATAGTTTTTATGCAAACCTCGGGCAAAACCTGATCGGCCAAAGATATCCAGATTATGCTAAAAGCAATTTCCTCCAACTCTTTCCAGTCCTCAGTATTGATCTTTTTTGGCCTTTCTTTTTTCAAGACCTTGTAGATCCTCTGCTGAACCAATAAGTCCTTTACTGTTTGCTGCCATATGATAAAGTTCCTCTTGCCATCAAACTTCTCAAAATCCACCTTGAATCCACTTGATCCTATGACTTCAAACAAGTCAAGAATAGATCCCTAACACTCTTCACGATCACACACACCAGTAAAACTATCCTTCGAAGAAGATCAAATTAGCCCTAGATCCTCTTTCCAAACTTCTATATCATAGTTCCTCCATGTAAACAATCTCTACCTCATTCTAGAGATAACCATGAAGCAAACTGAAAGTTTTAGGATAAAACTTGGTGCAACAGATCCTGGATGTAGTAAACCCTAGGTGTCTTTCTTTGTTCCACATATCATCACTCTGATACCAATTGTTGGAAATATGTTCTCTTCCGACATGGATCTACGTGGCCGTCGATGATTAGCCAGCAACAAGGAAGTACTTCTAAGAGATTAATGTAGAAGCATGATCAAATAGTTTAAGAAATTGAGAAGAAGAGAAAAAGAGATTTTTGAAAGAAAAAAGCTTTTATTCAGTATATTTCAACACTATTACAATCTTGACCTCAGTATATATATTTTATAAAGGATCAAGTCTAAGCTTATAGAAAAATATTTCAAATCCAAACAACCCACGTACACACAATAATAACCCATAAAAACTGAGCCAGCCCAGTTTCAGACTGAGCCGACCCAGTTGTGTACCATGCCAATAGCTCAAAAATGTTGCTTTCTATCTGAATTTTTTTCTGAGACCTAGCGGACCCAGTCCTGGACTGAGTCGGCCTAGTTTCTAACTTAGCCAGCTCAGTCTCAGGGTGGTCTAGTTTCTGAACTTTGCTAGGAGAGCTGATTTCTCTTTCGACTCACTTCCATCTTCTCATGATCTATTTTCTCATATTTCCAAGACTTGGGAGTGCCACTTCTAAGCTCACAAAAGAGACATCTTTACATAATAGATTAGATAGAGGTCTAGAAATTAGGGAGAAATCCTTTGTAAATCGATGATAAAATCCAGCATGTCCTAAAAAGCTTCTAATAGCCTTTACTAAGGTTGGTAGAGGCAATTTTTCGATTACCTCAACCTTAGCTCTATCTACTTTAATTCCCTTATATGAGATCTTGTGGCCTAGGACTATGCCTTCTTGCACCATCAGATGATACTTCTCTCAATTTAAGATGAGATTAGTATTCACATCTTTGTAAAATAAGAGACAAGTTATGCAAGCACTTACCAAATGTAGATCCAAAGATAGAAAAGTCATCCATAAAAATTTTAAGAAAATCCTCCATCATGTCATGAAAAATAGCTATCATGCATCGTTGAAAAGTAGTTGGTGCATTACATAAACCAAGTAGCATTCTCCTAAAAGCAAATGTACCATAAGAATATATAAATATAGTTTTCTTTATATAAACATAGTTTTCTTTTGATCCTTAGGTGCTATGGCAATTTGATTATAGCTAGAACAACCATCTAGAAAACAATAAAAGTCATGCCCAACTAATCTTTCTAACATCTGATCTATGAATGAAAGAGGATAATGATCTTTCCTAGTTGCATCATTTAATTTTCTATAATCCATGCATACTCTCCACCTAGTAACCGTTCTAGTGGGAATTAATTCATTATTATCATTTTGAAATATAGTAATCCCACCTTTTTTAGGAACTACTTGAACAGGACTCACCCATGAACTATCAGAGATAGGATAAAGAATACCAACATCAAGTACCTCGATTACCTCCTTTTTGACAACTTCTTGCATCTTAGGGTTATGTCTTCTTTGGGGTTGGACCGTAGGCTCATTGTTGTCCACCATGAGAATTTTGTGCATACAAATTGAGGGACTAATTCTATTGATGTCTGCTATGGTCCATCCAAACACCTTCTTGTGTTTCTTTAGTACTCTCATCAACTTCTCTTCCATTAATCCTATCAAAGAAGAAGAAATAATAATAGGTAAGTGCAAGGAACCTTCTAAGAAAACATATTTGAAATGAGAAGGAAGAGGTTTGAGTTCAAGAGTAGGTGGCTCTTCAATTGATGGCTTTGGGAGAGGAGTAGATGATCTTTCTAATTCTTCAAACCATGGTCTGTATATACGTGGAATGTATGGCCTGGCCTCCAACAATCTTAAGCACTCTATTTGCTTTTTATCTTCAACTGAACTCCTTTTTGATTGGACAATGCAAGCTTCAATAGGGTCCTCAAACCTGTTTTCTAGAAAATATTCATGCACTAGTTTGTCAATATCATCAATTTAAAAACAAGTTTGATTATCATTGGAATGTTTAATAGCTTTAAAGATATTAAAAGTAACTTGTTCATCTTGGATTTTAAGAATTAATTTTCTTTATTGAACATCTATTAAAGTTCCTCCAGTAGCTAAAAAGGATCTCCCTAAGATAAGAGGTATATCATAATCTTCTTCCATGTCTAGAACAATAAAATCAATAGAAAAAATAAATTTATTTACCTTTATCAAGATATCCTCCACTATACCTTTTGGATATTTAATGAATTTGTCTGCTAACTAAAGAGTCATAGTGGTAGATTTTGATTCTCCAAGATCTAGCTTCCTAAAAATAAAGAAAGGCATGAGATTAATACTTGCTCCTAAATCACATAAAACTTTATCAAAACTATAATGACCAATATTGCAAGGAATAGTAAAACTTCCTGGATCTTTTAGCTTCTATGGTAATTTGTTTTGAAGTATTGCTGAGCATTCTTCATTTAAGTTGACTATCTTATGCTCCTTTAGTTTCTTATTGGTTAGGATTTCTTTATAAAACTTAGCATACCTGAGCATTTGAGTGATAGCATCTACAAAAAAAATATTAATATATAAATCTTTTAGAATTTTAAAAAGTTTGAGAATTTCTTATTTGGATATTGTATTTGTCCCTCTGGGAATGGTAGTGGCGGCTCATAAGGCTTGACATTTGAATCAGCGAATTTTATACCAGGAGACCATCCATCTGCTGGTTGTTTCGATAACTGATGAATTTTGGTTGGCTATTTTATAGTTTCCTCTTTAGTCTTTTTGTCCTGATGCAACTCCTCCAACTCTCTACCACTTTTCAATGTGATAGCATTTATTTGCTCTCTTGGATTGATTTCTGTGTTTCTAAGCAAGGATCCTTGTGGTCTCTCTAAGATTATCTTGGCTAATTGACTTACTTGCATCTCCAAGTTTTGAATAGCTGCTGCATGTTCTTACCTGAGCTTGGTTTCTAGATTTTGAATGGCTACTTTTTGATTTTGCATGAATTTGGCCATCAGCTCCTCCATATCAGGCTTCTTTTCATGTGCTTGGAATCCTAGGGGTGGTTGTTGTGCTACATTTTTATTACTCCATGAAAAGTTTGGATGCTGTCTCCACCCTTAGTTATATGTGTTGGAGTAGGGATTGTTTTGCTGTGGCCTAAAAAAATTACTAAGATAGTTAGCTATATCAGGAGCTTTAGTAAAGGAATTACCTATCGGTAGTTTCTTGTATCATGTTCTCCTCCACACAGATCATACGTGATGCTTTGAACATGCATAGTTGATCCCTTCATATTGTTGACTTCAGCTCTAAGGGCTGCAATCTCAGCTAATAAGGTTGAAATGCAATCTACTCCCTGCACATCTACTGATTTTCTTGACATCATGCGATCTGTTTGCCACTAGTAGCTATTTGATGCCATCTCATCAATTAGATCAAAAGCTTTCTCTTTCATTTTTTGATTAATAGTACCTCATGCTGCTACATCAATCATAGAATGGTTAGTAGAAGATAAACCATTATAGAAAATTTATACCTGAAGCCATATGGATAATTGATGGTGTGGATATCTCCTCAGTGGTTTCTTAAAATGCTCCCAAGCCTCATACAGTGTCTCCATCTCCATCTACACAAAAGAAGTAATATCATTATGCATCTTTGCAGTCTTGGAAGGTAGAAAATATTTGGCTAAGAATTTCTAGGCTAGGGCATCCCAAGTAGTGATAGAACCTGTAGGAAGAGAATGAAGCCAACTTTTAGCTTTATTTTATAAAGAAAAAGAAAATAGCCTTTATCTAATGGCATCATCTGACACCCCATTATTTTGAAAGTATCATAGAGCTTAAGAAAATTAGAAATATGTGCATTTGGATCATCCTACAGATGTCCACTAAATTGGACAGTTGATTGAATCATCTGGATAATTGCCAATTTTATTTCAAAATTGTTTGCTCACATAGGCGGTCTCCTAATGCTCAAAGCTGCATCAGCTATAGATGGTGTGATGTAATCATTTAATGAATGATGTGCCACTCGAATAGCTTCTTATCGTCTCTCTGTCACCATATCTAATCCCAGATTGATGTCGTTAGGATCTTCGACTGCCATGTTTCTTTCTTGATTTAATCTTCTAATTATCCTCTCTATTTCTAAATCAAAAGATAGTAGATCACTATGTGTGATGCATGTCATGCACTGAACACAATCCTAAAAATAAAATTAAAATAAAAATAAAAATAAAAATTTAAAGTAAAGTAAGGATCAAAATTTTAATATTGGTTTAGACACAATCCTCGATAATAGTGTCAAAAACTTGATGCATGCAAATCTATCGCTATGGCAAGTGCACCAATCAATCAAATAATAAAGTGTGTGAGTAGAGTATCATTCCTAGAGGATTGAAAAATAAGTACTGAAAAATTCTTTCCTAGACTTTATTTAGAGAATCAATTTATAAGAAGTTAAGAAAATAAGAAGAAATAAAAAATAATTAATAAATTACAACAAGATAAAGAGGATATAATTATTAAGGTTGAATTCAAGAGCAGTAGGATACTAAGACAATCGATTCACCAACTCAATCAATACAATATTCAAGTAATTAGGTTAATTTTATTTCATGTGACTGTGGAGTCTCCTAAAATATTCACAATCCTTTGGTCCAGGTGTAGCAAAACTATCAATATTTATTAACTATCCTTTGGTCCAGACATAATTTAAATAAATACTGATGCATTAATTTCTATAAAATTCTCTAATTAAAATATGCTGCATCCAAAACATACTAAATTCCTACATGCATATGAATCTTAATTCAATTCTAAATACAAGGTATATAAATCAAGAAGCAATAACATCGACGTACTTGGTCCGTATCATCTACATTTATCAAAATAATTAGAAGATGATCAGTAATCTAAAAGCATTAAGCATAGATTTATATACTCCTCATGAACAAAATAATACGAATATTCAATTATACTAAATATTGCATCAAAAGAGTGACTACACCTTAGCCTTAGTAAAATAAATTTAGTTCATGATAAAAGGAACAAAAATAGCAATTAAAATAAAAGGCATGAAGAAATCCAAACAAAAATTTGCTTGTTGTTGAATTTTGCTATCAGTTGCTCTTGGCATGGAGAAGTTGGTGAAGAATAGAGCTATTGCTTGTGGTGGAGGTGGAAGATGGAAGAAAGAAAATAAAAGGAAATAATAGAGCTACTGCTTGTGGTGGAGGTGGAAGATGGAAGAAAGAAAATAAAGAAAGAAGAAAGAAAAATAAAAGGAAAAAACTCTCAGCCTCTCCCTGTTGTGCACTTCTCCCTCTCTATTATGCTCTTCTCCCTCTTTCTTATTCTCTTCTCGATAGTAGCAGGCTTTAAATAGACTAAAAAAATTGCCTCTGGGTTGAAGTCTGCTCAAAACTAGGATTAAAACTCCTAGTATAGGTCAAATTGAATTCCTGGATCATCACAGCTTTTAGATTGGCATCTAACGGCTCCAAAATCACTTAAAAATTTCTTTTAAACTCTCAGATCTAGTTGGAATAATTTTTGACCATTGGATCAACATTGATGATCAACTCTCGGCCATTAGATTGCGATAAAAAGACTTTAGATGCTTAATTAAAATCGGGAATCACCACCGCCCTTGGATCCTGATCGGGAGGAATGGATGCCATCCGTCAGTGCCAAATTATCAGCCATTGGATCAAAATCATAGCCACTTGAGCCATCTAATTGCACCTTCACCTAGGTAGACTGCATGTGCATTGCAGTCTTGCATAGACCACTAACTTATCTACCAATCAGAGCACGCGCTGCCACATGAAATTCCTATTTTGTCCTTGGCCACATTACTGTAGTGGTTCATGGTGGCTCGTGATTTTTTCTAATGTCAGCAGGGCGTCAACGGGGTGTTAGCAGTTCAGGTGTGTAGTTAGGCTGAGCCGAGCTAGTTTGTTTAACCGATTTGGTCTAGACCGCCTAGCTTTTTTTTTTTTTTCTCGTTTTCTTTGAAAATTGATTTCAGGCTCATTTGAAGTTCGTTTTACTTCAAATTTATTTTGTTTGAACCAAAAAATTAAGCTCTTCACATTGGTGACCTTCTTTTCTACATAAAATTAATAAAAATATTAGTTTCTTAAAAATAAGATAATTTATTTTATAATTTAATACTTTTATTATTATATTATAGCACTTATCACCCGCGATCAGGTATGGAGATACAATCTCTATAAGTATTCTAGATTAGATTTAGATTTAGATTAGGTGTTGATATGATCAATACCTTTGCTTCTTATTTTTTTTAGATTTAATACATGCCTGTATCATGTCATAAGATCTTAGATCTAGGTATTTTTACATATTTTAGTAGATTAATATGATTAATCTAGGTCTTTTGCTTTTGCTTATTTCAAAAAAGTTTCAAAATCCAACCATATAACCCTCCAGCCTGCACTAGTCTGTGGGCCCCTCCGACGACCCATAGGTCGTGCCACCTACTTCAACCTTCTTTTGCATGTACCTCTCCGTCTAGACTCTATTTGGGTTATTCTTAAGCTTGTGGGATTCCGTTCATCATCCTAAATCTCGTTCTGAGCTTATTGTGGATCAAATCTCAAGATATTTTTTTCAACAATCTCCATCTCGACTCGATATTTGGCCTTCGCAAGTCTCTGAGAGCCCGTGATCCATCTTGCACTTATGCCTTTGGGCAGGGCTGCTATCTTATGGATGGGCAAACATGAGGATCGAGCTAGGCCGCTCAATCCTACCTTTATCATGAGTTGTGTATACTTTCACCAAAGACCTGCTTGGAAAAGTCTTCTACGGCTATAGGAACTTCACTCTACGACATTATCTCTCGTTCTTTCGAGTCTCCCATCTCATGCCCGATCCACCTCCACCTAAAGCTCCATCTCGCACTCAACTTCCTATGTCTCCTAAAGCTCCAACTTGCACTGGACTCCCTGCCAGATAATAATGTCCTCTTATCCTCTTCTTTTTCTTTAGAATAATCCTATCATCGTGCATGATCTTCAAGATTTCATTACCAGCTATCCACCTATAGCCGTTTGAATCTAGTCTGCTCAGTGAGATAAGATTTCACCTAAAATTGAATATATATCGAACCTCCCCTAATCTCTTTATTGTACCATCAAGTGTCCTCCAATCAACATTTTTGATGCCTCTGATCACATAGCTCAATCTATCTAGCAAATGAATAATGCCCTCACTATTCTTAAGAGAGTCAAATAGCTCCTCTCTATAATAAACATAGTAGGTGCATGTAGAATCTAAAATCCACTATTGAAAAAAAATAGATACCTCATTAAATATCATCAAGACATTATCTTCTAACTTATTACTAGTTGTTGCTATAGTAGTCCTCATCTGATCTCTAAGTTGAGGATATTCTCTAACATGATACCCCAACTCATCACATCGATAACATCTGATCTTGTTGGGGTCCCTCATCTTGGACTTGGATCATCCTCCTTATGATCCTCTATTGCTCTGTCTGCTACCACTTGCTCTTCCAAAAATCATCAAAATTGAGCTACCGCCATCTAAGCTCAAAGCTAGGTTCTTTCTTCTATAAACCTCATTCTGGAGAATCACTATCTATCCTGATGGTGTTCTTCCCCACCAAAAGAGCAGTAACCAAGAACTTATATGAAGAGGAAAGCGACGCTAGCAAGACCAATGCCCTAGTCTTCTCTTCAACCTTTTTACTTATACTAAGAAGATCGGTGAGAATCTTTTGGAAATAGCTGAGATGCTCCTGTATGCTCTGTTCCTCATCCATCTATAGTTAGTAGAACTACCTCCAAAGAAAGAGAGTATTGGTGAGGGACTTTGCCATGTATAACTTCTCGAGCTTCGACCACAGTACCATCAAAAATGTCTTGCTAAGTATATGAATCACCACCTCATCCATCAAGTACATGCAGATAGTACTCATCATCTGCATCTGTAGACACTCCCAAGTTCTCTCCTTTATGGTGGTTGACTTCTTTCCATTTAAGAGAGTGACAATCAATCTATGTTGGATGAGCACGTCCTTCACCCTCATTTGCCATAAGAAGAAATTGCTCTTTCTATCAAACTAGTTGATTTCTACCTTGATTGTACTTATTTTCTCCATATTCTAATCTCAATCAACACTAACTTTGTCTGGATTGCTTGATGCCACTTGTCTATGATAACCAAGTTCTAATACTACTTATTAGGGTAGATCTCTCAATTATGAAACATGGATCATCCACCCAAGATCACAATAAGAATTGAAATAGATCTTTGATATGACATGAGAAAGGAAAGAATAAAGAACCATAAACAAACATAATAAAAAATACCTAGATTGGCCTCAAGCCTACCTCCATAGGGAGTGCAAACTTCAATATAAGAGAAACAAAATCAAACAAATACAAGACAAACTTACCACTCAATCCTTGTACAAGTGTCTCTAAATAAAAAGCCCAAAAATCCTCATAAAAGCTCTCTAAAATCTCTCAAAAGGTCTCTCAGCATACCAAGACATCACCAGCTATCCAATGCAATAAACAACTCATCAATCGATGTTATATAGACTTTAGAATCCTTAAAAAAAATATTTCAATAGGAAACCAAGTCTAAATCAAATCTGAGAATTCTTTCTGGCCATCTGATCATGATTCGCTCAAACCACAGCCATTTAATCATGCAAAATAGTCTCAAATCAAGCTAGATACTCTCTAGACCATTCGATTATGATCAGGAGCCCTCCTAGCCACTGGATCATGCATCTGATCCATGAAAAATCCCATGAGCCATGAGAAATGGGTAGAAAATGCCTGATTGGTCCATTGGACTGTGACAAATAGGGAAGAAATACCCCTAGTCCAGGCTGTGTGCATGGATCGTGTGGAGAGAGGGCTCACCCATGGTAGGCCCATGCTAGGCCTGCATGGCCTGCATAGCGCCCGCATTGGGCTGCGCCCGTGTGATTGGCCCACATGCCCGTGCATGTCATGCTGGGCCACGCCCACATGGCTGGCCTACACTGTGTGCTAGGCCCTAGTATCCCACTAGCTTGCACCGACCCATAGGCCCCTCCGACAGCCCATAGGCCATGCCACCTGCTCCAACCTTCCTTTGCACATATCTCCTCTGTCTATACTTTGTTTAGACTATTCTTGGGCTCGTTGGATTCTGCTTATTATCTTGGAACTCGTTCTGAGTTTATTATGGATCGAATCTTGAGGCATTTTTCTTAACACATAAATCTAAATCTTAAACCTATGGATCTAGTTCATACGATGATAAACAAGATAAAAGGTATCAGATTTCAGAGAATAAAATAAAATTTGTGATCAAATCATGTACTTGAATTGCTGAACTCTTTTCGATCTAAATCTGAGGATGTTTAAAGTTTTGGTGTAGCTATGCACGTGTCCGACTTCTATAGGTATCTATACAAGATCTGATCTAATTGAAGGCTCTTTGATCTTCCCGAGGTGCTAGCTCCCTAAGATCACTTTCTTGATGGTTGGAACTGATCTTCTTCAATCTCTAAGATCCTCTCAAGAAAGAAGAAGAAATAGAAGGAAGAAGAAGGCTTAGGAGAGAACCCTTCTCTCTTTTTGTTTCTCTCTAGAACCCCATGCCCCAAGGAGGAAGAGAACCATGCCCAAGTGGTCTGTCTAATGATTCTCCATGCCCCACAAGTTCCCTCTTTAAATAGGTGGCTATTTTGGGAGTCTGGCTAGGACACCACCACCTCAAGACCTTTTCGATACCACTTGCATTGCACTCGATCATGTGTAGATACCATAAGAGAAAGAAAATAGAATAAAATATAAAAGATAATACACAATCAAATATATGGACTAGACTAAAGTCTACCTCCATGGGACATGCAAATTTTATTATGAAAGAAATAAAATCAAACAAATATAAGAAAAACTTACCACTCAACTCTTGTCCAAAAATCTCTCAACAAGAAGCCCCAAACTCTCATAAAAACTCTTTTAAATCTCATAAGAAATTTCTTAGCACCTCCAGAACATCACCAACTCTCTGATATAACAAGTAGTTCATCAATCAAAGTTATATAGACATTGAAATCATCAAAATAGTATTTTAATAGAAAATCCAGTTCCAAACATACTCAAGATCATTTTCTGACTATCCGATAGCAATCAGCTCATCTGATTATGCAATAAGCCTTCTGATCAAGTCCAAATTCATTCTGGACCATCCGATAATGACTAGCAAGTCCATCCGATAATGACTAGCAAGTCCTAGGCCATCAGATCGTGAAATGGTCCACAAAATACCTTGTGAGTCGTGTGAAATGATAGAGAAACCAGCACTGGTTCACCATGGACAATGCAAAACTGGTGGGAAATGGTCCACTGGTCCACGGCTATGTGCATGGACCACAAGCCTCGCTTGCTGCTGGGTTTATGCACTCCCATGCAGCCTGCACCTGCACAGCCCACGCATGAGCATTTGCCCGCCTAGGCTAGCCCAACGCTTGGCTAGCCCAGCACTATTGTATGCTGTTAGGATGAGCCCACACCACCACCAGCTTGCATCGATCCATGGGCCCCTTCGACGGTCCATGGGCAGTGCCACCCACCCTGGCACTTCCTCATGCGTATCTCCTCCATCTAAACTTTAATTGGGCTATTCTTGGTCTCGTTGGATTTCGTTTGTTGTTCTAGACTTCATTTTGGATTTATTATGGATCGAATCTTAAGATATTTTTCTCAATAATCTTCATCTTGACTCGATATTTGACATTCACCTATCTCTAAGAGCCTGTGATCTATCTCGTCCCCATGCCCTAGGGCATGCTTGATATCTCATGGATGGGCAAATATGGGAGTCAAGCCAGGCGCTCGATCCTACCTCCATCATGGGCTATGTCTACTTTGATTAAAAATCTGCTCAATAAATTCTTCTACAGTAAAAGAAACTTTACTATACAATGTCGCCTCTCGTCCTCCTGAGTCTCTCGTCTCATACCCGATCCATTCCACTTGGAAATCCATCTCGTACTGGGCTTTTCGTCATAAGGTAGCATCCTCCATACTTTCTTCCTCTAATCACCATCCTACTATTGTGCATGATCTTCAAGATTCCTCCATCAGCTTTTCATCTGAAGCTGGTAGTCTGCTCAGTAAGATTAGATTCATTTTAAAGTTGGATATGTATCGGACCTCACTCAACTTCTCTACTATTCTATCATAGAGCTTCATGCTGACCATCTCATTGCCCTTGATCTCACAGCTCGATCCATTCAATAGGAACACAGTGCCCTCACTAGTCTTCAAGGAGTCAAACAACACCTCTTTACAACATACATGATGGAAATAAGCAGAATCCATAATTCACTGGAAGGAAGAAGTAGATATCTTATCAGTTATCAGAAGGATATCGTCACTACCTTTTATATCACTACTGGCTATTGCCATAGTAACCTACATCCAATCTTTGAGTTGTGGGCAATCTCTAACATGATGCCCCAACTTGTCACACTAGTAGCACCTGATCTTGCTCCGATCCATCATCTTAGACCTGAATTGCCCACCTTACGATCTCCTGTGCTTCATTTACTGCCACTTGCTCTTTTAGAAACTACCAAAGTTGAGTGATAAGTATCATAAATTTATTAATAAAAATATTAATTTATTAATTTATTTATATTTATTTTTAAAATTAATATTTTTATTATTTTAGCATAAAAAATAAGTTTACCAATAAAAAAACTCATTTTTTTGGTTCAAATGAAATAAATTTGGAGTGAATCCGATTTAAAATGGATCCAATATGAATTTTCAAAGAAATGTATAATAAATAAATTAAAAAACTAGCTGGTTCGATTGAACCCAACCTGGTTCACCTAGTCGATCGACTCGCACCATCAGACTGCTTGCAGCTCGCGATGCACTCGCTAACCCACAAAGAAAAAGCCTAGCACCCATCACCCTCCTTCCCTGATGTTAGAAAAATACATGGTCCACCATGGACCGATCGTCAGCATGGAATGCATGGACCCTTAAAGGGTCCACAAAAAATCTCATGGGGTCTACAGGAGTATTTTGGTCTATTCAGGTCAAGTGGCATGTGATGATTGACTGCAGTCTTCATAGAACCCATTTCACAATGGTCCACCTGCACTGTAATGCACTATCCGATGGTCCTGCTCATCGTCAATTTAGATCCAATGAGATAAATTATTTCCTGCTTTGACTCGTTTCCCAGCTTCCCATTTGCGCGATCCAATAGCCCTAAGCTCTCCTGACTTTGATCTAATGGCTGATGACTCTCCTAGCAATGATTCAATCACCTAGACGTGATCCAACAACCAAAAAACCTCCATCAGGCACGATCAGACGGTCAGAATTTATTTCAACTTGATCTAGGCTATTACACATCAATTATTGGTAATTTTTAAAGCACTAGATTTCTATCTAATGGTCGAAATTTGTAGAACCTTTGATCCAATGATTTTCACTTTAATTTCTCGACAAAAATGGATCAAAACTCTTCCTTAGTCCGATATTGCCTAGCAGAAAAGGTTTCAGCCCTCCAACACCTATTTAAAGATCCCAGGACTCTAGAGTTCAAGCATCTGATCCAGAAGAAGCCACAGTATAGGATGGAAGCCAAGCTTTTGGCTGAAGGTTGCTTCGAGGCAAAGGTACCAAGAGGAAGAGCCAGACTTCTACACCATCTCCATGCCACCATTGATCTGAGATTAAGAGCTTTGTTCTAGTTTTTTATTTCTTCTTCTTTTCTTTTTGATTATTGTATTTAAATTCTAAATTTTAATTTTAAATATAATGTTTATTTTTTTGCTATTTAAATTTTAGTTATTTCATGCTCTTTAATTTCTACTTCTTTAATTTTAATTGCTCTTTAATTTTATTGTAAGTAGATGCTAAGATTTAAATAGTAAATCTTAGTACCAAGTTAATTTTTCTACAACGTTAATTCTACTTTTCGATTTTTCAATTTCAAAACTCTTTTCTTTTTTTTCATAAAAATCAAAGATTTTAAAATTAAATTACTGTCTTTCTGTAGATTCGACCTAACTTGCTACTATCTTTGTATTCTTAATCATCTTAAAAGAAGTTGAAATTAAACTGATATTATGGTATTTTAATGATGATATCGCGATCTATCAAGTTTTTGGTACCATTGTCGAAGAGGCATACAAATTAAAATTTTTCATTTCTTTGATCTTTTATTACTATTTACTAATTTTTCTTATTTATTTTATGGATAAAAAATAAAAAAAAGAGGAAAAAAAAGGGATTAGGGCAAGGAGGAAGCTTCCAATCCTATTTGGTGAGATCATTTCTAAACCCTAAATCTCTTTCTTTTTTTATTATTCATTTTATTTTTTAAAATTAATTAAAAATTATTCACTTAAACTTAATTGAAAATCTCATGATAAGAGTAGAAATTCTAATTGCATAGAGCATCTATCATTTTAGATTTATTATTATTATTTCTTTCTCTTTCTTGGTGATTGCTGGAGATAAGGTAAGCATCTCAAGTTCAATTAAGTTGCATGCATCTAATTTAGTCGCATAAAATTTCTTGTCTAAAATGATTATGCATATTCATCTTTTAAATCAATTTAAGGGCTAACCGAATTAAACAACACAAGATGAAGAATTGATCATCCTTTCTTAGCCCATAAACAATCAACCAGCATCCATCATTAATCGAAGCCTCTAAATTAAAATCAATTAGACATCAGCCCTAGAAACTCAAGCTCAATAGGACTTGAAACTCTAAGAATTGGATCAGATTAGGGTTAGTCAATTTAACTAGTGTCTAAGAAAAGTGGTTCAGAAATCACGTCCCGAAGGAAGGTGGTTATTTAATTGGTTCTGTTAGCTTACCTAGCCAAGATAATTAGTGTCTGAGGCAAGCAATGGGGAGACTCCCTTTGATCTTATACTTATCTGTCTAGTTGATTCACTGATTCTCTACTTGGATGGCTTGAAGTTGATCTTGGTAGTTAGGAGCTATCTAGATCTAGGATAATCCTTAGTCAGGATTGCTTGCCTAACTTATTTACTAATTAACATCAAACATAAATATAATTAATTCTTCTCTATCGTCTCTAGATTTAAGACTCCTTAGGACTCTTTCTTAGAACCTTCTTCTTTCTCTTCTTTTTTCTTTTCTCTAAAAAAATATCTAAAAAATAATAAATAATAAATATAATAAATAGATATTTATACAAAATAAAGAAAAAAAATTGAATTACACATTAGGGTTGCAGTAGTACATGCATGGTAGGAGATCACTATTACCTGACCTAGTTCAACCAAATCCCAAAATTGAATGATTAATTCATATAAAACCTAAAAATCAAATGGTTGAAAATCTTAGAGAACCACCTAAGTAAATGAAGGAATACTTTATTCCTTCTACCTAAAACCCATCGACTTGTATTCAATTACCTGACATCCCAGCTAGCCATTATGAAATCAAGTCCACCATAATCCAGATGCTTCCATACTTCTATGGGAATACCAATGAAGATCCTTACAAGTATCTGGATGAATTCTTAGAAATCTGCTTTATAGTAAAAATCCAAAATTTTTCTGATGATGATCTTAGACTGACATTATTTCTTTTCTCATTAAAAGATAAAATCAAGTACTAGCTTGGCATAATAGAAAAATCAATTCAAACATGGGCAGAGATGCAACATGAATTTCTTAAAAAATTTTATCGCATAGCCCGAACCAACACCATGAGGTGAGCCATCACTGAATTTTTCTTAACTTTTAAATAAACAAATTCATGAATCATGGGAGAGACTTAAAATACTTCTTAGAAAATATCAACACCATGGTCTATCTAAGTGGCAAATCATCCAAGCTTTTTATAAGGGTTTAGGAGACCAATATAGACAAATGGTAGATTCATCCTGTGGAGGTGCATTCATAAGCAAAAGTAAGGATGAAACTTATACCTTATTTGAAACTCTAAGTAAAAATTTGATTAACCATGTTTCATTATCTTCTTATGAAAGATCAAGTTCTCATCAAAAATGGGCAAGAATATATGAAATCAAACATCCAGAATCAAGTTTTAAGGTTGACATGAATCTAATAAATAAAGTCGACCTTCTTGCCCAAAAATTAGATCAATTTCTAAACCTAGGTCAACAATCTTCTGCACAATACACACCACCTTCTAATTATTAGGAGATTTGTTCTATTTGTACTAGCCCAACCCATCATGTGAGTGAATGTCCCATAGTTGTATAGTTTCCATCCTTCATCCAAGAATAAGTTCAAGCTACTCAAGACTACTCCAAACCAATTAATGATCTATTTTCAAATATATATAACCCAAGCTAGAGAAACCATCCTAATTTTTCTTTGAAAGCACAACAGACTTAGGCTTAGATCCAAACTCCATTAATGCCAAATTATTAGAATAGACTCCAATACCAGAACTATGCCTATAACAGAGGTCAGCCTTCTCAGCCATCGCATTATAATCAACCCTCATATCCACCTCCTCAACAGACCAATCTAATCGATGATAGATTAATCAGTTGTAATAATTAATCCTATCTCAACAACAATCGATTTTGAATCAATAATAATCCATCACCAGGCTAGAAGCTCAGATAGGGCAATTAGCTGAGTCTAGCATGAGGAGAGAATCAGGTCAATTACCAAGCCAATCGATTGTAAATCCTAAAAACAACCACCTAATGTCCATCAACCATCTGGATTCAGTTATCAACCTATCGTCCCACCTAAGACTCCCCAATCAGAGAATGCCAAAGTAATTTCTGAACTTTAAAGTGGTAGGATTCTTAAGAACCCATACCAAATCTAGGTGATAGAGGCTAGTGCTGATGCCAGCCAATAAGAAAATTTAGAAAAAGAGATTAACATCAAAACAAACCATAAAGAAGAATCCGAGCCTAGAACTAGTACTGATACTGATTCTAATGAAATAGATAAAGAAAAAAGGAGAATAGATGAGTTAGCCGAGATATATAAACCTAAAGCTCTGTTCCCTCAAGCCTTAGAAGCAGGCTCTTCCCATAAAAAGCAAGAAGCACGTAACGAGGAGCTAATTGAACTATTTAAATAAGTGCATATTAATTTATCCATCCTCAATGTAATTCAGCATGTTCCGACCTATGCTAAATTTCTTAAAAAATTTTATACTCAAAAGCATGAACCATGAACTATTAAAAGAATTATGCTATCTGAGGATGTAAATGCGGTCCTGTTAAACCCATTGCCTCAGAAGATGAAAGATCCTAGTGCTCCATTAATTTCATATGTTATAGGAGGCATAACCTTTAACCGAGAATTATTAGACTTAAGAGCTAGTGTGAACCTATCTTAAATATTTGCTTATGAAAAATTTGAGATAGGAGAGCTTAAACCTACATCGGTTATTTTGCAACTAGCCGATAGATCTATAAAAATATCACATGGTTTAATTGACAATGTTTTAGTTAGAGTAGATGAATATTCTTTTTAGTAGACTTTCTCATACTTGATATGAAACCATCTCAAGAGCTGAACCAAAATCTTATAATTCTAGGTCATCCATTCCTAGCTACTGCTAATACCAATATCAATTGGAAGACAAGAGCCATGGACATTTCTTTTGGGAATCTACTTTGTAATCAATGTTTTTAATATTTTTAATGCCTCTAAGCATACTCAAGAGGAGGAAAACTACTTTATAATTGATCAGATAGATGAGATAGTTGAATCCGATTCCTTCTTAGATATACTCAAGAACGATCTTCTAAATAAGCTTGTCAAAGAAATCCCAAACCAGGAGGTGAATGCCCTACTTGATTTACCTTATCCATCATATTCATTACCTTGGTCAACAAAAATTGAGCCCTTACCTAAGCAAAAAATTAAAACATTACGTCCTTCAATTCAGGCCCCACCATAACTTGAACTAAAATCTTTGCCTGAATAACCTAAGTATGTATTTCTAGGATCAGAGAAAATCCTGCCAGCAATCATTGCTTCTAACCTAACTCCTGAACCGGAAGACCAAGTAGTAGATGTTTTGAAAATATATAAGGAGGCCATAAGTTGGACCATCGCTGATTTGAAAGGTATTAATTTGTCAATATGTATGCACCATATTTACACAGAAGATAATACCAAATCAACTTAAGAAATGCAAAGATAGCTCAACCCTAATATGCAAGAAGTAGTCAAGAAAGAGGTAATTAAATGGTTAGATGCTCGTATTATTTATCCTACTTCTAATAGCTACTAGGTCAGTTCTACATAAGTTATTCCAAAGAAATCTGGACTCACAACTGTCCGTACTGACCATAAGGACCTAGTGCCAACACGACTTTCCACTGGGTGGCGTTTCTATATAGACTATAGGAAACTCAATACAACCACCCAAAAAGACCACTTTTTATTATCTTTTGATCAAATCCTGGAGAGACTAGCTGGCCAATAATATTTTTACTTTCTAGATAGATACTCAGGATATAACCAAGTAGCAATCTACCCAAGAGATCAGAAAAAGACCACATTCACATGTCCTTATGAAATTTTTGCTTTCCAAAGAAAGCCCTTTGGATTGTGTAATGCACTGGTGATCTTTCAAAAGTGCATGATGTCAATATTTTCGAAAATGATAAGAGATTTCTTGAAAATATTCATGGATGATTTTTCAGTCTTTGGAAAATCTTTTGAGAGTTGCCTCAATAATTTGAAGAGAATATTGCAACGATGTATTGAGCCTAATTTAGTTTTAAGTTGAGAAAAGAGCCACTTCATGGTTCAAGAAGAGATTGTATTAAGATATATAGTGTCTAAGAGAGAGATTGAGGTTGATAAAGCAAAAGTTGACCTAATTTTTAAACTACCTCCATCCACTTCTATCAAATAAATTCGATCCTTTCTTAGTCATGTAGGATTCTATCGTTGCTTCATCAAAGACTTTTCTAAGATTTCTTGTCATTTATGCAATCTACTAGTTAAGGATGTTTCCTTTAACTTTGATGAAAATTATCTTAAAGCTTATAAATTCTTGAGAGAAGCTATGACCAAAGTGTTAGATGTGTGCCCTAGAAGCTAGATTGGTCGATACTTGCAAAATACTTTCTAGAGGCATTTTCATAATTTTGATTTAAAATTAATAAATGGATTATTTATTCTATCACATTGCATATTAAAGTATCTATAATACATCCATTGAGTTAATGAGCATGATAGCATATATTCTCAAGAGTTAAGAATTCAAGATATGTGTTATCATAATTAACTAATAAACTACTCCCGATCGTAAGATTATCATGAGGATGGTGATCGACCTGAAAGATCGATGTATGATCACTTTCTTCGAATAGATGGATCTTGAATCTATGGTGTAGAGACATCGAAGCGAGGGTACCGACGCTTGTTGAGAATAAGAGCACTGAGCATGACCATCTCGAGCAGAGTCTACCTTCTCATCGATGACTAGCTTGATGCTACAGCATGTATCTGATTCTTTGATCTGAGGTGCATCGGTAGTTTGTCTTGAGGGTGTTATAGTTTGACTATACCATAACTCAGTCTTCTAGTCATTCAGAATCTTGAGGTATATGTTGGCTATAGCATGTTCATTGTAGGAACTGTATCACACCAAGATGAAATCTATCAACCTCGGTAGAGGAGGAGTAGTCCTATGATGATCATGAGATCAAGTCCTAAAACCCATGGTCATGGTAGTGTTAATTAATAGAAAAGAGTTTTTATTAGGATTTCACATCGGACTCGAATCAAATGATTCATTCACATAACGGGTGTTGGGTTTGATGAGTTTACCTTAATCCTAATCCTGTCGAAGCTCATGATAGAAGAATCTAATCACATAGATAGCTACATCAAGAGGTTCACTTTCAATTCTAATATATTACCACCATATACTGCTAGGTATCACTGATGAATTTTGAGATCAATTAGAATGATCTTGATGATCGATCATTCTAATTGGTTGAATCAGAAGAGTTTTGATCCATCAAAAGGTATTTTGATGATATCGATGATGAAGATCATAATATGTCCCATTACTATATAGAACTAAATCTAATTAGATCACACAAATAAGCATTTGGATCTAGATATCATCAATTAGGATAATTCAGTTCGATTGATTTGGATTAGATCAAATTAGGTTCAAGAAAATTGTGCTAGCACACGATTGAGTCTAACATTCTCCTTCTATAGTCTTTCTAGTTCATCTTGACTGAGTCAAATTAGATTTAGCTTATCCAAAGCCTTGTATTGGTTTGTCCTAATCTGACAGTGCTTGTTCTGGTGAGAATAGGACTTGTCCTAATCAAAACAAGCCTTGTCCTGATGAGATCAGGGCTTGTCCTAAAATCATGAGATGAAATTTGGATAAGACTCACTCGAGAGCCCTGTATGATTTTGTCTTGATTCGACTAGACCTTATCCTGACCTGATCAAGGCTTGTCTTAAATCTCATAAGATAAGAATAGGACAAGAGTTGTTTTAACCAAATCAGGATTTATCCTAAAATTATTGGATGAAATTAGGACAAGGGTCGTTTGACCTGTTCTTTGCAAAAATTAAAGGATTAGCATGTGCCCCTTGGGAATTCTCTTGGGGTGTGCACCCTTGATGGGAATAACATAGAGAGCAGGATGCACATCCCTCTTACTGAACATCCCTAATGGATAGGCATGGGTGGTTACTCATTTGATTGAAGTTTGAATGGGTCAAAGTGTTTGACACCATTTAAACTCTAAGAGAGATGTTATCTATGCAACTCCTTTTTATCAAAACTTAATTGGCATCAAATTCCACTCATTTTGTATGACAAAATGAAAAATAATATTAGATGTGGAATGGAAAATTAAGGGAGTTCTTCTGCTTTAAGCAATGTAATTGCTTAAAGCCTTAGGTCTATCAATAGACCCCTATGCAAGGTGATTTGTATCCCAATTGTTCCATGCCTAAACGTAGTCTCTCCCACCATCTCCTATGCCCACTTCCTACTCCTCTCCCTCTTCTCACACCCAAGGAGTTGAGCATATCAGTGAACAAGAGTTGGGTTGCTGATCTTGTGAAGGCTGCGTTGATGATTCCCTGATCGAGAGACGGACGTGCTACCATCAGAGATTAAATCAAAGATGCACCAGGTTGATCCTTGATCTGATCTTTGAAGATCATATTTGGAAGGAGAAAACTTCTAGATCTGATCTAAGTGGACTTCGGTAGAGGTTGGGTGCATGTGCGGCTCAAGTTGGAACCTTAGATTACGTTAGATCATCGATAGGATAAACTGTTTACTCAAATTAGGTAACAATTATTGTTATAGATTTATTTTAATTTTATTTTTTGCAATCAGATCATACCAATCAGATTTGAGAACTCTCAAATCTGATCAGATCGCTAGAAAAATTTTTAAAAGTTTTTGCTATAGATATGATCAGATTAGATTGATCCTGCGGTAGGAAAATCAGATTTTTCTTCTATTGGTATTAGAGCTGCATTTATGGTTCTTCAGATCAAATTTTGATCTAATTTTAATTTTATTTATAATCTGATATGCATGATTTTAGATATTACATGAGATTTTATTAGATCTAAATTCAGTAGATTAGTTTTTAAAATTAATATATGTGATATATATGATGCATGTCTAGACTAGGTTTATAGAACTGTTCTATAAATTATCTAGAATAAATTTCTTTTGGTATGATCAATTAAAAATTTATTTTTAGATGTTATATCTGATATAATCAGATCTAAAACATGCATGTATGGTTTTAAATATGATACATGAGATGTATACAAAGCATACGTAGTTTAAATCTTTAATCATATATGAGATATATGTGTTAGATTAAACTATTTTGTAGCATAGTTTTCATATTTCTGATTAAGGCATTCCCCTTGGCCATTCGATCATAAGAGTAAGAAGGGTTTAAAAAGCCCTCTCTTCTCATTCGATGGGGTGCTCTTATGGCATGTAGGGATGCTGTGCATTTATTCTTAATCAAAAATCAGAACTTACTTTTCTGCAAAATCCTAGATCCTAAAATCCTAGGATCTTTGATGCATGTTTTATTTATAAACCCTAGACTTAATTAAGAATTAAGTTTATGAAATCAATTAGATTTTCCTAGACTTAATTAAGAATTAAGTTTATGAAATCAATTAGATCTAAAAATTATGAATTTTTAGATCCAAGATATCTTTCATAAAATATGGGTTCGGGTATGGGTAGCTTAATTAGGTCGAGCAGTTGATCAAACTGAATCAAGAGTTAGTTAGGTGAGATCAAAAGAGCTTAGCTTTGACCAGCCTAATAGTTATAAGTCTTGGTCAAAGTTGACTCACTATCACATATGGTCAACCAAGTTAAGATCTAATTTAGCTCCATGATTCGAGCCTTGGATTGTAGGCTAACCCAATAGATTCCGATTCGATAATTTGATGTCTAAGGTAAGTTTAGCAGTTATGACTGACTAATTTTTAATTGAGAGCTACTCAATCTGAATGCATTCACATCGAGTTAATGGCATATCCCTCCCATCGGTCTCGCTTACCTAGCCATTTGGGTCATCCCAGTTCTGGTTTGAGGTGGCAACGATTCAAGCTAACCCATGCCACTAGGTTAGTCATAATCATTATGACTAAGTCAAGTCTAAGAGACCTAAATCAAATCTTTTTAAGAAAATATTAAGTCCTAGATCTTCTACTAGGTTGATTATTCTCGGCTAGATATAGTGGTTCAGTTGCATCGAAAAGATGCAACCACTTCTATTAGGCATTGGATGCTATGGATTGGAGGATGGGTTGGACTTAATATTCTGAATATGGTGAGGGATCCAATCAGAAATCCAGTTCATGTAAACAATGAGTTTGGCTTAACTAAGGAGTGGAGCAATATTTTGGGCATTGTGATCTTCATTAATTAGAGACCAAGTTTGGGTGCACCATGTTTGGAGAACCATTTAACAAAAGTTATCCACTCAATGATTGACCCATCACCAATAACTGTTAGGTGAGGTGGTAAGCCAATCAGTGAAACTGCACCACCCACTAGAAATCTATGATCGCGAAGATTTTTGCATCTCTACCAAGGGAGTGTAGGGATCCAAGAAAATAATGATAGCCTAATTTATTTAAAAATAAAATCCTTAAATAAATTAGTTAATTCAAATTACAAATCTAACTAGAAACTTTTAACTCTTTACAAAAAAATGTCTATGTCCAACTTCTTAACCTGAATCCTAGATGCCCATAGATTGATCGTACCAAATTTTAAGGACTGGCTTAGGAACTTTAAAATAGCTTTAAGTTCTGAGAAGCTATCCTATGTATTGGACCAAGAGATTCCCATCCTACCAGCCCATCCGACCAATGAACAGAGAGCATCTCATGAAATGTGGTCAGATGATGGTAATAAGGTTAGGTGCTACATGTTGGGCTCCATATCAGATGACTTGTAGCGCCAACATGAAGACATAAGGACTATGCATCAAATGTTGGCTCACCTGCAAGAGTTGTTTAATGAATAGAGTCGCACAATACGTAATCAAGTCTTTAGAAGACTTTTTAAGGTACAGATGCATGATGGATAGTCGATCCAAGATCATTGCTTGGCGATGTTCAAGGATCTAGAAGAGCTTGAGAAGCTTGGAGTTATCATGGACCAAGACTTATAGATTGATGTGATCCTATAGTTCTTGACTGATTCGTATGGGCAATTCATCATAAACTTTCAAATGAATAAACTCCAGTGCACCCTAGTTGAATTATTGAACATGTTGGTTACAGTTGAGCAGACTATGAAAGGTTTAAATGGCTCAGTTCTATCTGTGGAGTAGACTTCTACCAAGACAAAGTCTTATGGTAAGAAGAAGAAGTCTAGGAAGAAGCAGAAAATAGAAGGAGAGAAGAAGGATGAGTCGAAGAAGAAGGCCGTAGAGAAGGAAAATTATTTTCACTATAACTCTGATGGTCATTGGAAATGGAGTTGCCCTGCATTCTTAGCTAGCCTGAAGAATAAGAAGGAAGTAGGTCCTTTTAGAGGTATGCTCATCATTAAGACTAACATTATGGTTTTTTCTATATCTAGTTAGGTGCTTGACCCTAGTTCTAGTGCTTAATTATGTACTTTTTTGCAGGATCTTATGGATAGCATGAGGCTAAGGGATGGTGAGATGATCCTACACATCGAAAATGAAACAAAAATTGCTACTATGATCATGGAAACCTACCCTCTGCAATTACTATCTAGATATGTCTTAGTTTTAGGGACTGTTATTATGTACCTGCTAAGAGCAGGAATTTGATTTTTGTTTCATGCTTAGCACATGAGAACTAGTGTAATTAGTTTCTTTAAGGACCACTGTACTATTCTTTTTGAAAGAAATAAAATTGCAAGTGGTTTCTTAATTAATGGTCTCTATCGGTTACATATTAATATTTCTATTTTCAATGTCGAGCAAAATATGAATGCCATAGGATCTAAGCGATCTAGGGATAGTCTAAATGAAAAGTATCTATGGCACCTAAGGCTAGTCATATAGTACATGATAGGATTAACAAATTGGAGAAATCCAGACTAATGGATCCATTAACTTTTGAGTCATATTCAATTTGTGAATCATACCTTCAAGGCAAAATAATCAAGCTTTCTTTTATAGGACATGGAGAATGGGCCACGGACCTACTTGCCCTGGAACATACAGATGTGTGCGGCCCATTTGATATGTCGATCAGAGATAATTTTTTCTACTTAATTATCTTTATCGATGATCTATCTCGATATGGGTATGTGTACCTGATGCAACACAAGTCTGAAATCTTTGAAAAGTTCATGGAGTTTAGGCATGAAGTGGAAAATCAAATCAAAAAGCCCATTAAGGTTCTTCGATCAGATCGAGGAGGTGAATATCTTAGTCAAAACCTTCTAGACTATCTTAAGGATAATGGCATTGTCTCATAATGGACTCCACCTGGAATACCTCAACTCAACAGGATTTCAGAACAAAAAAATCGGATCTTATTATACATGGTCCAATCCATGATGAGCTTCATGGACCTTCCTGATTTTCTTTGGGGATATTATCTAATGACAACCATATACCTATCAAATATAGTTCTATCTAAAACTGTTCTTACCGCACATATAAGATATGGCATAGTAAGAAGTCAAGTCTAAGTCATCTCAGAATCTGAGGTTATCCAGCCCATGTCAAGAGATAACAGGTGGACAAGTTAGAGTCTAAGTCCCTTAGAGCTTGATTTATTGAATATCGTAAAGAGTCATTAGAATATTATTTCTATCTTCTGAAAGACCATAATATAATTTTGAGTCGACATGCCATTTTTCTTGAGAAATCCTATCTTCGGCTGACGAAAACACCTAACCCTAGCAAAAAAAGAAGCCTACACATGCTAGCCTAAGCGTAAGGGCACCTTAGCTTTCCTTTGAAGCTGCTTACTGCTCGTAGTTACTTCACTCGCCCGTGGTGTGGAGGTGAGTAAATGGTTAGATCAAGTTGGATAGGTTTGTCTTACCTTCATAGCATGATTCGCCTACCTTCACCTATGACTCTGCTTGCTTCGCCAATTATGGGGATTGAAGATTAGCTAGTTAAATTTGTTATAATGCCAGTACTATTGTTCCAATGTGTGCTTCAATCGGGCCCCTCGGAGGGGTAACTAATAAGAAAGCCTTCCCTGAGTTCGAAGAAGCACAAATGAATGTATCCTTTTTCAAGGCATGGAAAACTTTATAAAAGTATGTTCTCCTCTTTGGCACCCCATAAGAAATTATGGAAAATTCTATTCAGTCTTTGCAGCACAGTAGCAGGTGGAGTTAGGACTGATAAAAGATAGATGGGCATAGAAAGGAGAACTGACTGAAGAAGAACTATCCTTCCCCCTTTAGAGAGCTGATGACACTTCCAGTGTGAGATTTTTCTACGAATTCTTTCTAGTAATACCTAAAAATAAGCGGATCTTGGTGCTCCCACAAAGAGCGGCACTCCCAAGTAGTGAATAGGTAGCTCTTTCCTTATGAAACCCGTGTTCTAGGAGACAATGGTGACTCTAGATGGATGAGTCTATTCAAGATGGTGGCATTGGAAGATAGATTAGACTCGAGGAGAAAGTCTCTGAAGAGCAATGAGCCAAGAAACTTGATGAACCCAATCAGTCTGAGCCGATCCACATACAACCTCCTCCACCTGATAGATCAACTAGGATTTTCCATCCTCCTGAGAGGTGCTTAAGTACTATTCAAAAGGATGTAGAGGAAATGTTCCTCATGAAAAATGGGGTTCATGATGATGATCCCAAAATCCATGACAAGATGATATTAGGTATCGATTTCGAGAAAGGGATAGAGGCAATGAGGTCAGAAATTGACTCAATGCACTTAAACCAAGTCTGGACCTTGGTAGATTCATGTGAAGGTATAGTATCTATTGAGTGTAAATAGATCTTCAAGGGAAAGATAGGTGTAGATAAAAATGTGGATACATTCAAAGCTAGGCTAGTAGTAAAAGGGTATAGTCAACGTGAAGGCATTGACTATAGAATACCTTCTCGCCAGTAGCTATGCTTAAATCCATCTGCATGTTGCTTGCAATAGCAGCATATTTTGATTACGAAATATGGTAGATGGACGTGAAAACGATATTCTTAAATAGATATCTTAAGAAAGATATCTATATGGAACAGCCCCTTGGTTTCACATCCGATGATGATGATCATAAGGTCTGCAAGCTATAGAGATCCATATATGGACTCAAGCAAGCATCTCGAAGCTAGAATGATCATTTCAATAATGTAATTAAATAATTTGGTTTCATCAAGAATGAGAAAGAGCCCTGTATGTTCAAATTGGTCAGTGGGACTGTTGTCTTCCTCGTATTGTACGTGGATGACATTCTTCTTTGATTGAAAATTATATTCTCATGTTGATCTTGGTCAAAATATGATTATTTAAGAGTTTTCTATGAAAGACCTAGGATAGAAAACCTTATTCTTAGAATTTAGGTCTATGAGGATGCTGGGTCTCTCATAGAAAATGTACATAGAGGAGGTGCTAAAGAGGTTCAGTATGGAGAACTCCAGGTCTGAGGGTATACAGACTCAGATTTTATGTCTAATAAAGATGATCAAAAGTTGATATCTGAAAGTCTATTTCTATGCAAAGGTGATGCTATAAGCTGGAAGAGTTCCAAGCAAATTGTAATAGCAGACTTCACCAATGCACATCGAGCGGCATTTTCATCTAGTCTACGATTACCTCGAGAAGGCATACATCGAGGTTAAGAGAGTCAACACTGTAGACAAAGCAGTTGACCCACTGATGAAGTCTTTAGGCTAGCAAAAGATCAAAGCCCATCTTAAGAAGATGTGACTTAAATTTGTAGCCAATTGGCTTTAGGTCAAGTGGGAGTTTGTTAGCTGTATGCCTTAGAAGCTAGGTTGGCCAACACTTGTAAAATATTTTCTAAGGATATTTTTATAATTTTAATTTAAAATTAATAAATAAATTATTTATTCTATCATATTGTATATTAAAGTGTCTATGATAAATCCATTGAGTTAATGGGCATAATAACACATATTCTCAAGAGTTGAGAATTTAAGACATGTGTTATCATAATTAACTCATAAACTGCTTCTGATTGTACGATCATCACGAGGATGGTGATCGATCTAAAAAATTAGTGTACATTCATTTTTTTAGAATAGATGAGTCTTGAATCTACAATGTTGAAACATCAGAGTAAGAGTATAGGTATGAAGGAAAAATCTGATTTTCCACCGTAAGATCATCCAGATCTGATCAAATCCAAGATGAGATTTTTAGTAAAAATTTTTATGATCTAATCAGATCTAAGAGTTCTCAAATTTGATCATGGTGATCTAATATTAAAAATTAAAAATTAAAAATTAAATTAAATTAGATTTAATTTCAAGTATCTTTTTGGTTAATCTAATTATCCTATGATGATCCTGTTGGTTCCTGAAGTTCTAGAATGAGCCACGCATGTGCCTGGCCTCTACCATTATCCACTCAGGCAAGATCTGAACATCTTCCCCTCATGAATCTCTTCTCCAAAGAATAAATCTAAATCTGATATGTAGATCCTTCAAAACTATTTCTGAAGGTAGGCCATCCATCTCATGAACACCATCGTGTAGATCCTGAATCTTATGCCAAAAACCTTGGACCTTCAACTCAAATTTATACCTAACTTTTTAGGCATGTAGAAGAGAGGGAGAGAGAGAATCAAAGGGGTGTGGAAGATGAAAGGGGTAGCCCTTGGGCATGGAAAGGAGATCACATCTAAAGACCCTTTGGCACAAGGGTTCTTATAGAAAAATACTATGCCATATATGAGTCCCTTTTGATCAAATAACCATCTTATTTGATCTTTTGGGACTTCTAAAATTAATCTCACATCAAACACTAGATCTCTATCTAGTTTTGATGCCAAAAAGTCATCAAAATGGGGGCGGCATGAGTTGATAAGGAAGAGTCCATTGCACCTATGACTCTTCCCTCAAGAGTTTGATCCAAATCAAACTCTATAGTAACTTAGTCTAGGCACCTCCATAAATCACAAAATTTGGCACACCCAAAGTATGACTCAAGCCCAATAACATGTCCAAAATTTAGATCAAAAAAATTTTTAAAAAATTTTTTCGAAGCATCTGATCAGATGACCCTCAATTCTCTCAAATAGGTCAACTTTTGACCCTAGTCCAATTGCACTAGAAATGGATTTAATTTCTACAATTAGTCTAACTTGGATAGATTTTAGTCAGATGAAAATAAACTCATTCAAGATATAGAAATGAGTCAAATTAAATTTGACTCAGTTGCAATGAATTAGAATGATTATAGAAGGAGAAAGCTAGGCTCAATCATGTGCTAGCACAATTACATTGAACCTGATTGGATCTAATCTAAATCAATCAAACTGGGTTAGGTCAATTGATGACATTCACACCTAAACCTTTGTCTGTATGATCTAGTTAGGTTCAGCTCTATATGGTAATAAGATATGTTGCGATCTCTATCATCGACATCATTGAAACATCTTTCGATGGACCAAAACTCTTCTGATTCATACATTAGAATGATCAATCATCAAGATCATTCTAATTGCTCACAAAATCCATCAGTGATACCTAGCAGTATATGGTTGCAATCCATTAGAACTAAAAGTAAACTTCTTGGTGTAGCTACCTATATAATTGGGTTCTTCTATCTTGAGCCTCGATAAGATTAGGGCTAAGGTGAACTCATCAAACCCAACATCCATCATATGAATTAATCATTTGATTTGAGTTCGATGTGAAACCCTAATATAAACTCTTTCTATCATCTTCACTCTATCATGGTCATGGGCTTAAGGACTCAATCTCATGATTATCATAGGGCTACTCCTCATCTATCTAGGTATACAGATCCTCTATTGGTGCAATCCAATTCTTAGAATGAATGTGCTATAGCGAACATCCACCTAAGAGTTCTGAATGGTTAGGAGATCGAGTTATGATGTAGTCAAACTATAACACCCTCAAGGTGAACTACTGATGCACCTCAGGTCAAAGAACTAGATACACCACTACAGCATCGAGCCAGTCATCAATGAGAAGGTAAACTTTCTTATAACTGCTCAAGGTGATCACGCTCAGTGCCCTCATTCTCTAACGAGTACCTATACTCTCACTCTGATGTCTCCACACCATAGACTCAAGACACATCTATTCTAAGAAAGCGATCATATACCAACCTTTTGGATTGATCACCATCCTCGTGATGATCCTACGATCGAAACCAGTTTATGAGTTAATTATGAGAATTTATATCTTAAATTTTCAACTCTTGAAAATATGAATTGTCATTACCATTAACTCAAAGAATGTATCACAGATACTTTAAATACACACTATGATAGAAAATAATTCTTTTATTAATTTATAGTCAAAATTATAAAATTACCCTTAGAAGTGTATTATAAGTGTTTAGTCAATCTAGCTTCTAGGATACACATCTAACAAAGTACCTATTGAGAACAAGGGTACTAAGCGTGACCATCTCAAGTAGTCATAAGAAAGTCTACCTTTTCATCGATGACTAGCTCAATGCTATAGCATGTGTCTGATTCTTTGACCTGAGGTGCATTGATAGTTTACCTTGAGGGTGTTATAGTTTGACTATACGATAACTCGATCTCCTAACCATTCGAAATCCTAAGGTGTATATTGGCTATAGTATGTTCATTATAGGATCTGGATCGTACCAAGATGGGATCTATCAACCAGGGTAGAGGAGTAGTCCTATAATGATCATGAGATTGAGTCCTAAAATTCATGACCATGGTAGTATAAATTAATAGAAAGAAGTTTCTATTAAGATTTTACATCGGACTCGAATCGAATGATTCATTCATATGATAGGTGTTGGGTATGACGAGTTCATCTTAACCCTAATCCTATCAAAACTCATGATAAAAAAATCCAATCACACAGGTAGCTGCATCGAGAGTTCACTTTTGATTCTGATGGATTGCCATCACATACTGCTAGGTATCACTGATGGATTTTGGAATTAATTAGAATGATTTTGATGATCGACCATTCTAATTGGGTGAATCGAAAGAGTTCTGATCCATCAAAAGATATTTCGATGATGTCGATGATAGAGATCGTAACATATCCTATTACCATATAGAACTGAACCTAATTGGATCACACAAACAAGAGTTTGGATCTAGATGTTATCAATTGGGCTAATCTAGTTTGATTGATTTGGATTAGATTCAATTAGGTTCAAGAAAATCATGCTAGCACATGATTGAGCCTAACATTCTCCTTCTATAGTTTTTCTAATTTGTCTTGACTGAGTTAAATTAGATTTGGCTTACTCGAGAGCCCTGTATGGGTTTGTCCTAATCTGACATGGCTTGTCCTAGTGAGAATAGGACTTATCCTAGTCAAAATAAGCCTTGTCTTGATGAGATCAGGGCTTGTCCTAAAATCATGAGATAAAATTTGGACAAGGCTCACACGAGAGCCCTGTATGATTTTATCTTAATCTGACTAGACCTTGTCCTAGCCTGATCAAGGCTTATCTTAAATCCCATAAGATGAGAATAGGACAAGAGTTGTCTTAATCAAATCAGGATTTATCCTAAAATCATCGAATGAAATTAGGATAAGGGTCATTTGACCCATTCTTTATAGGAATTAAAGGATTGGTGCGCACCCCTGGGAATTCTCTTGGGGTGCGTACCCCTGATGGGATTAACATTGAGAGGAGGGTGCACATCCCTCTTAGTGCACACCCCTAATGGATAGGCATGGATGGTTACCCATTTGAATTAAGTTTGAATGGGTCAAAGTGTTCCCATTCAAACTCTAAGAGAGATGTTATCTACACAACTTCCTTTTATCCAAAATTAATTGGCATCAAATTCCACTCATTTTGTATAACAAAATGAGAAATAATATCAGATGTGGCATGGAAAATTAAGGAAGTCATTCTACTTTAAGCAATGTAATTGCTAAAAGTCCTAGGACTCTTGGGTGGTGCATAGGTCTATAAATAAACCCTTGCGCAAGGTGATTTGTATCCCAATTGTTCGATGCCCAGATGTAGTCTCTCCCACCATCTCCCATGCCCTCTTCCTACTCCTCTTCCTCTTCTCACACCCAAGGAGTTGGGCATATCAGTGAACAAGAGTTGGGTTGTTGATCCTACGAAGGCTGCATTGATGATTCCCTGATCGAGAGATGGACGTGCTGCTACTGAAGATTAGATTAAAGGCACACCAAGTTGATTCTAGATTTGATCTTTAGAGATTAGATCTAGAACAAGAAGATTTCCAGATCTAACCTGAGTGGATTTTGGTAGAGGTGGGCACGTGCATGGCTCAAGTCAAAATCTCAAACTACGTCAGATCATCGATAGGGTAAATCATTTATCTAAATCAGTTAACAATTATTATTCCATATTTATTTTAATTTTAGTTTTTGTAATAATTAGATTATACCATTCAGATTTGAGAAATCTCAGATCTAATCAAATTGGTAGAAAAATTTTTAAAATTTTTGCTATAAATCTGATCAGATTAGATTGATCCCGCGATAGGAAAATTAGATTTTTCTTCACAAAGCCCCAAGCATTCAAACTCCAAACTGGTCACTACCTTTCAAAATTATGTGTGATGCTTTAGACTTTGCTATAGGAGCTGTCTTGGGCCAAAGAATAAATAAATATCCTGTAGTGATCTATTATGCTAGTAGAACTCTGAATGAAGCTCAAATAAATTATACCACAACTGAAAAAGAGTTACTAGCTATAGTATTTATTCTAGAAAAATTTAGATCATACCTATTAGGATCAAAAATCATGATTTATTTAGATCATTCAACTTTGAGATACCTACTTTCAAAGAAAGATACTAAACCATGATTGATTAGATAGATTTTATTGCTACAAGAATTTGATACAGAAATTCAAGATAAGAAGGGATCTGAAAATATTATAGCAGACCATCTATCTAGGATCCTAGTTGAAAATAGTAAACCTGGATCAATCGAAGAATCTTTTTATGATGAGCAATTGTTAGCAGTTTCACATGCAAAGGTCCCTTGGTTTGTAGATATTGTCAGTTACTTAGTCGTAGGATAAATTTTTGATGGCTGGTCTAAGAATGAAAGGATCAATTCTTTGCTCAAATCAAATATTATTTTTTGAAAGATCCTAAACTTTTTAGAATTTATGTCGATCAAATCATATGTAGATGTGTGCTTGAGTCTGAACAACTGAGTATCTACAATTCTGTCATACTCTTGCTTGCATAGAATATTTTTCTGGTCGAAAAACTATAGCTAAAGTATTGTAAAGTGGTTTTTATTGGTCTACATTATTTAAAGATGCCTACACTTTTAGCCAAGAAGGTCTTAAGTGTCAAGCCTTAGAAAATATTTCAAAGAAAGACATGATGCCTTTAAACCCCATTTTGGTAGTTGAAATTTTTGATGTTTGGGGAATTAATTTTATGGGACCTTTTCCATCCTCGTAAGATTTTGAATATATGTTGGTGGCCATCAATTATATTTCTAAATGGATTGAAGCAACGGCAACACAAACTAATGATTATAAAGTAGTCTTAAAATTTGTTCAAAAGAATATCTTTTCTAGGTTTGGATTTTCACGTGCTATCATTAGCGATGGAGGTACCCACTTGACAAACTACCAGTTCCAAACACTACTATGAAAATATGGGGTGACACATAAGATAGCTACACTATACCATCCATAAATAAGTGGCCAAGTAGAAGTATCTAATAGGAAGATTAAGAATATCTTATGAAATACTATTAGGCTTGATCGAAAAGATTGGTCAGATCAATTAGATGATGCATTATGGGCCTATAGGATAGCTTATAAAATTCCTATTGGAATATCTCCCTATAGATTAATCTATGAAAAAGCATGTCACCTTCCAGTAGAACTTGAACATAAAGCATATTGGGCAATAAAGCAATTAAATTTTGATCTGAATCAAGCTGGTTCTAACCGAATGTTGCAATTGAGTGAATTAGATAAATTAAGGCGAGAAGCTTATGAGAATTCAAAAATCTATAAAGAGAAAATGAAAGCCTTTCATGATAAACATATTTCGAGAAAAATCTTTAAGCTAAATCAACAAGTCTGGTTATTTAACTCAAGACTCCGATTGTTTTCTGAAAAATTAAAATCTAGATGGGATGGACCTTATATAGTTAATCAAGAATTCCCACATGGTGTAATTAAACTCTATGATCCTAGATCTAAGAATTTCTTTAAATTAAATGGTCAAAGGCTTAAATCATATATTGAAGGAATATTATTAAATCGAATCATTTACCAAGCAATATTAATGGACCCACAATGAATGAAGCCACACTATGTCTGATTGAAGACGATAAACTTAGCGCTTGTTAGGAGGCAACCTAATATTTCTTGCATCTAATTTATTTTTAGTTTATTTTCTTTTTAGGTTAGATGGCTAGGTTGGAGGAGAATCAAAGCTTCAAGACCCATGTTGGATAAATAATAAAAATTTTATTACACCCTTCTACTTTATCTTCTCCATTGAGAATAATGTCGATTAAGTTGGAAGATAGAAAAAATAAAAAAATTATTAAAAAATTAAAAAAAATTAATTTTTTTGAAAATTAAATTAATTTTTAAAAATTAATAATATATATATATATATATCTTTTGAATAAACCATATTTTAGGAAAGAAAATCTTATGCAAAATAGACTAAAAAAAGTAATAAAGTTAGAAAGTATTTGCTAATGACTGTAGTGAGTTAAGAAGTAAATTTGTTGGTCAAACTTTTAGCAGTCTACTTAGATCATTTAAAGGCTATCAGCACTTTCAATTGCACATGCACACTTACTTGGTAAACTAAGTATTGATTATAAGGCCAACTGAGGATTCAATTATCACTAAAAATTGATGATTAATATGTATCCCAATTAAATAAACTTAAATTTAAGGAAAGAGCTATCTACCTAAAATAAAAGTATAAAATATAGAGTATATGTGAATTATTCTAAGCTTAGTAACTGGGTCTCTACACCTAAGTTAAGTATGAAAATTCATGTCAAATGGTGGAGGGAAGGCCAGGATGCTTATCATATATATGAAAAAAGGGAAAAGGTAGCATGAAAGTATCTTAATTCATGTACTTACATTGGGAGTATATAGAAAATTAACCAAAATAGATGATAAAAGAAGATACATTGATTCTTTAAATTAACATCTAAATACTAAGTTAGACTTCACAAACACAAGTGTTGAAGATCTTTAGATGAATTCTAAGAAAAATTTTGATTAATCTGACCATGAAATTTGCTTCTAAAACTCAATACTTAGTGATATTGGCTAAACTTTGGATCTTCAATCCTAGAGCTATTTTTATGAAAGAAGATCTCAATAAAATATGATGATTAATCAAGACTAATATTGCATTGCTAAGGGACTAGCAAGAAGTAAGTTGGAGGGTGTGATAAGTATCACAAATTTATTAATAAAAATATTAATTTATTAATTAATTTATATGTTTTTAAGAATTAGTATTTTTATTAATCTAATATAGAAAATAATTCACCAATAAAAAGAGCTCATTTTTTTGGTTCAAATGAAACAAGTTTGGAGTGAATCCGATTTAAAATAGATTCAATATGAATTATCAAAAAAAATAGTATAATAAATAAATAAATAAACTGGCCGGTTTGATTGAACCCGACCCAGTTCGCCCAGTCGGTCGGCTCGCACGTGACCAAACTGGTCAACCCACACTACCAGACCACCTGCAGCCCATGACACATGCACCAGCCCATAAGGAAAAAGCCAAGCAGCCCATCGCCCTCCTTCCCTGATGTCAGAGTGATGTTAGAAAAATATGCAGTCCACCATGGACCGGTTGGCAATGCAGAATGCATGGACCCTTAAAGGGTCCACAAAAAATCTCATAGGGTCTACAGGGGTATTTCAATCTTTTTAGGTGGCACGACATGCAGCGATTGGCTACAGTCTTCATAGAACCTGGTCCACAGTGGTCCACCTGCACAGTAATGCACCATCCAATGGTCTTGCTCATCGTCGATTTAGATCCAATGCTCCAAATTATTTCCTACTTTGATTTAGTTCTCAGCTTTCCATCTACGTGATCCAATGAACCTAAGCTCTCTCGACTTTGATCCGATGGCTGACAACACTCCCGATGATGATTCAATCACCTAGACATGATCCAATGACTGAAAAACCTCCATCAAGCATGATCGGATGGCCAAAATTTATTCTGACTTGATCTTGGCTATTACACGTTGATTTTTGGTAATTTTTTAAGCATCAAATTTCTATCTGATGGCCAGAATTTGCATAACCTCTGATCTAGTGATTTTCACTTGAATTTCTCAACAAAATGGATCAAAAGTCTTTCTTAGTCCCACATTGCCTAGCAGAAAAGGTTCCAATACTCCAACACCTATTTAAAGACCACAGGACTCCAAAGTTTAAGTATCTGATCCAAGATAAGCCACGGTATAGGGTGGAAGCCATGCTTTTGGCTGAAGGTTGCTTTAAGGCAGACAATGCCTAGAGGAAGAGCTGGACTTCAACACCATCTCTATGCTGCTGCTAATCTGAGATTAAGAGCTTTATTCTAGTTTTTTATTTCTTCTTCTTTTGTTTTCAATTATTGTATTTAAATTCTAAATTCTAATTTTAAATATAAAATTTATTTTCTTGATCTTTAAATTTTAGTTATTTTCTACTCTTTAAATTTTGCTTCTTTAATTTTAATTGCTCTTTAATTTCATTGCAAGTAGATGCTAAGATCTAAATTGTAGATCTTAATACCAAGTTAATTTTTCTGCAATGTTAATTCTGCTTTTTAATTTTCTGACTTCAAAACTCTTTTCTTTTCTTTTCATAAAAATCAAAGATTTCAAAATTAAATTACTATTTTCCTGTGGATTCGATCCAACCCACTATTGCCTATGTGTTCTTAATCATCTTAAAAGAAGTTAGAATTAAATTGATAATTATGGTATTTTAACGATGATATCGTGATCTATCACTGAGCTGCAGCCATCTGAGCTTGAAGATTTGTTCTTCCTCCTAAGAACCTCATTCTGGAGAATCACCATAGTGACCTCATCCATCTTGATGGTGATCTTCCCCACTAGAAGAGTAGTTGCCAAAGACTCATATGAAGGAGGAAGTGATGCTAGCAAGACCAATGCCCTAGTCTTCTCATTAACTATTTTGCTAATGCTGAGGAGATCGATGAAGATCTTCTAAAAGTTGGAGAGATGCTCCTACACTCTCTAACCTTCATTCATCCATAATCGATAAAAGTGCCTCCAAAGAAAAAGCATGTTGATGAGCAACTTTATGATGTACAACTTTTTGAGCTTCGACTATATTATCATCGAGAAAGTCTCGCCAAATACATGGATCATCACTTCATCCACTAGGTACAAGTGGATCATGCTCACTGTTTACATCTAAAGCTGCTTCTAATCCTTTACCTCTATGATAATAGGCATCTCCTTATATAAGAGAGCGTTGATCAACCAGTATTGGATAAGCACGTCCTTCACCCTCACTTGCCAAAGGAAGAAATTGTTCTTCCTGTTAAACTGGCTAATCTCCATCTTGATTGAACTTATCTTCCCCATCTTTTTTTATCTCGATCAACACCATCATGATCTGGATAACTATATGTGCTAGTATTGCCTTGCTCTAATACCAATTATTATGAAAGTTTGGCCAGGACACCACCACCTCAATATCTTTTTGATATCACTTGCATTGCACTCAATCACACGTAGATATCATAAGAAAAAGAAAGAAGAATAAAAGGTAAGAGACAGCACATAATCAAGTACATGGACTAGACCAAGGTTTACCTCCTTAGGGCATACAAACTTCACTATCAGAGAAATAAAATCAAACAAATACAAGAAAACCTTATCACTCAATCCTTGTACAAGAGTCACTCAATAAGAAGCCCAAAATTCTTATAAAAATTCTTTGAAATCTCTTAAGAAGCCTCTCAGTTTCTTCAAGACATCACCAGCTCTTTGATGCAATAAATGGTTCATCAATCAAAGTTATATAGACTTCAAAATCATCAAAATAATGTTTCAGTAGGAAACCCAATCCAACTCGAATCAAAGCCATTCAATCATGTAATAAGCCTCCTGATAAAGCTCAGATTCATTCCAGACCATTCGATCATGATCAGCTCACTCCTGAGCCATCGGATCGTGACATGGTCCATGAAATACCCGATTAGCTGCATGAAAAGATAGGAAAACTAGTGTCAATCCACCATGGACCACATCAAATAAGTGGGAAATGGTCTACTAGTCCACGACTGTGCACGTGGACCGCGGGCCTTACTTGCATGCTCCCGCACGACATGTGCCCCCACGGCCTACATGCGCATGCTTATGTGCTTGGGCCAGCCTAATGCATGGCTGGCCTAATGCTACCGCATGCTGTTGGGCTGGGCCTATGCTACCATTGGCCTATGTTGGCCCATGGGCCTCTCTGATGGTCTGTGGACTGTGCCACTCACTCCCGGTGCTCTCTTATATGTATCTCCTCCATCTAGACTCCAATTGGACTATTCTTGGTCTCGTTGGATTTCATTCATCATCTTGGACCTTGTTCTGGGCTTATTGTAGATTGAATCTTGAGGCATTTTTCTTAACAGTGGCATTCAAGGGTTTGAGTAAGATTAGGTTTGACAAGATCAAATCTAATAAAAGTAGGACTCCAACTTTGATCTAATCAAAACTAGATTAAATCAGCTTTGATCTTTATCCAAAACAAGGAGAAAGAAGGAGGCATGGAAGGACTTGGGCTGGTCCTTTCACATGCCAAAACCAAATTGGCATGAAGTTTAGATGGTGCAAGGAGAAGAGGTGGCACAATGAGAAAGAATCCCAATCCAACTTGGATTCCTACATGGGCTAATTTAAATCTGACTTAATCCCAACCAATTTAGGATTTGATTGCACCCAAATAGAGTTAATTCCTAGTCCAATTAGGAATCTAATTAAAACTAGATTAAATCCTAATCTAATTAAAAAATTGATTGAATCTACTTCTTGTCAAACTAGAAATTGATCTCCTTATGCAATTGGATTATCTCATAATCCAATTAGACTTGATCTAATCAAACCCAAACCAAATCAAATTGAATCTAATTTAATTAGATTTGATTTGAATACCATAGCTCAATGAGATTTAACCAGATAGTAATCCAATTACTAATTAATCCTCCTATAATTCACTAACACTTAGCGAATTAGTTTATTGCAACTTTTGCATTATCAATCACATTGATAATTAATTCCTATTATGATTTATAATCATAATTCAACCATCTAATAAATCAAGAATCTATTTTATGTGTGACCCCATAAATTCTATTTTGTCTGGTACATAGTGAGATATACCATGATCTCCATCATGGTATCATCGAAACACCTTTCAATAGGTTGGAACAATTCCAACTCACACCTATCAAAGATCATTGATTCAGATGATCCTAATGAGTTCTCACAATCTACTAGTGACACCTAATAGCATATGGTGGTAACCTAATAGAATAAAAAATAGAACCTCTAGTGTAGTTACCATGTAATTTAGTTTCTCTATCGTGAGTTTCAACAAGATGGAGGTTATGAAAACTCGTCAAACCTCATCATTTGTTTTATGAAAAATTTGATTATGGACTTTTTTCCATCAATCATCTTGCTATGGCCATAGACTTATGTACTTGGCTTTCCAAATCTCATAGGACTACTCTTTATCCATTAAGGTCGATAAATCCTACATAAGTGTGTATCATACTCCTACAATGAACCTACTGCAACCAACATACACTACAAAGATCCAAAAGGCTAGAAGATCATATTTATGTGTTGTCAAAATACAGCAACCCCACTATAAGCAACCGAGTTATTATAGATACTGAGTTATTACAGATCAAAAAACCACTCACACCACTACAGCATCGAGAAGATCACTAACGAATGAGTAGACATCCATGTGATCTCTCATATGGTCATGCTCTGTACTTTTGATCTCTATCAAGCTTCTGTACTCTCATTCCAGTATCTCCATATTATAGACACAAGACTCATCTATCTAAGAAGGCAAGCAAACCATGCACCAATCTTTCTAGATCATTCACCATTTTCGTGATGATCCAACGATCGGGAGCAAGTCAGGAATTAATCTATAATGGGATAGGTCTCAAATTCTCAACTCTTGAGAATATGTATCATTGTTCGTTAACTCCTTGGATGATTCATAGATATATTACATATGAGTGAATAAGAAAAATATCTATTTTATTAATTTTAATAAATCAAGTATAAAAATATTGATGGGTATTGTATCCTAAAGTCAATCATCTAGGTTATAGATGGTTAAGCTGAATATAAAATATACTTAAAATTTTAATAAATAAAATTATTGAATTTGAATTAGATTGTTGATTAGCTTAATTTGATTCAGTGATGAGGATTCGATCAAATATGATTGAATTTGAATCAATTGGGTTTGACCCGATCAGATCATGAGATGACCTAATCAGTATGGGAGATTCGATCCTGATTTGATCAAGACCTAGACCTAATTAATTTCTAATTTGATTAAAAATTTATTGAGTTATGTTAAGTCTAATTTGATTAGGTTTATCAAAGTCTAATTGGATCTAGATAAATTGGTTTGGTTGAAATGAATTTGGACTAATTCAAATGAGATTTGAATTTCAAATATCCCTGCACCTTGACCACCTTTGACCCATGCCAGACTCCATGCCCTCCTCTATTTTTTGCATGAGATTTCTCATGCAGAAAAGGATGTGCACCCCTCCTCTCTTCTGCCTTTGACCTGGTCAAAATGTTGGACTAGTTCAAAGCAAGTTGAATTTTGAATTCAACTTGAATTAGTTGGTTTGGTTGAAACCACCTAACCCTCACATCCTTATCCAGACTCCATGCCATTCTCACTTTGTTGCTCCCTTTTGTGCATTTTTAAGAGTAGGCATGCAGAAGGAGAGTCCTTCTATGCATTAATTACTCTGGGTGGGCGCTAGAATGGGATAAGGTGTCCACTTGAATTTTGAATTCAAGTGGATGGTTAAAACCTCCCTAACCTTCGATCTTATCCTATGCACACGCATTTCATACTGAGTGTTGCCCATTTAAAAATTGTTTTTCCTGGGCATGTGTGGGTTTATGAGAGGATTCTAAGAGAGTGCTTGGGAGGGTTTCTTAGAGAGAGAAAAATAGAGAAGGGCACTATCTTCTAGGCATAAGTTATTTTAAATGTAGAGTCTGAGCCATCTATAGTTCTCTTCCTACACAACTTTTAAAATGTGATTTAAATATGTGTGTGTGTGTCACTAAGAAAGAAGTTTCTCAATGAATGTGGTGTGAGCTTCCTTTCGGCAAGAGGACATTAGTTGGTCACAAAAATCTTGAGAGAGGGGTCTTTAGGGTTTTTGAGTGTGGGTTGTCTTAGGGTTTCAATCCTAGGGTTTGAGTGGAGAGATTGAGTGTTGTGAGTGCCCGATCACCACCAAATTTCACACACCACCTTGTCATCCTCCATACAACATCTTTTGATCTTTTAGAGCATCTAGGACTTTGAAAAAAAGGTCACTGATTGGATCGATGAAGATTAGCCATCGAAGGCTCCGATGAGAAGCTAGCACTCCGATGGAGCTGGTTAGGATCAGGGGCTCCGTGTGGACTCACCATAGAGGCTGGATGACTGTGCAGCTATAGAGCAGTGCAAGGGCTTCCTTTTGTAATTTTAGATGGTGGAGTTTGACTATCCGCACTCAGGTATTATGTTCTAAATATAAATCAATCAGCAACTATGATTTGCTGATCGAATACATTTTATTTTTCTAATACATATCAGCATGTTTAGATCCTAAGTAAGATTTATTAATGTGATCAATGCATACATAGATTTAAGTTTAGATTAATTTTGCTTTTGCTATAATTTAAATTCAAAAAAGTTTCAAAATGCATGCTTTAAACCCTGCATGATTTTCATCATTGATATCAGAGCAAGAGTTGCTTGATATGTTTTAATATATAATTAGAAAAATTAAATGCTTACATATTTGATATGTTATATTCAGATAGCTTAGTAATCGAGGATGAATAAGCCACCAAGGCATCAGGTCATAAGGGATAAGTATGGTTTAAAGGCCATCTCCTCCCATTCAATGGGGATCTCTTATGGCCATAGGGGTGCCATAGTAAACAAATTCATTAAGATGAATGGTGAAAGAATTTTCTTTATTAAAATTATTTCTATAAGCACACCAACTGGCATCACCTCTCCCTGATACCAATTGATGTTCCATGATATCACTCGAACACCAATCATCCTTGGCATCACAAGCCCCGATACCATGTTGTGGAAGCCCCTGATCTTTTAGCACGGACCTGAAAAAATCTATGATATTCTCTATGGGCAGCAAACCATCGATCCTCCACCTAGATCTATGATGAGGCACCTCCCTCCTTGGGCTTGAGGGAGATGCAAGAAGCCCTAGAGAAGGGGGGTGTCTCTCTCAAGCCCAAGGAGGGAGGCACCCCATCATAGATCTAGGTGGAGGATCGATGATTTGCTGCCCATAGAGAACATCATAGATTTTTTTAGATCCATGCTAAAAATCAGGAGCTTTCGTAACATAGTATCGAAGCTTGTGATGCCAAGGATGATTGGCATTTGAGCGATATCATGGAACATCAATTAGTATCAGGGAGAGGTGATGCCAGTTGGTGTGCTTACAATTTCAATATGAAAGTTAAACATGAATGTATTTAGATTAGATCTAAAAAGTAGATTCATAGTTTAATTTTCATTATGCTTATTTTTGTTATGAAACTAGCAATAGAATTGTTGTTTATGAAATAAGCTGATCCATTTGTGAAATGAGTCAACCCATTTGATGAACAAAAAATAGAGAAAATCTTTCAAAATTTAAAAATTATTTTTGAAATACCGAACCCCAACCCATCAGCCCAAAAATTTAATTAAAAAAATTAATTATTATCGAGTAGGGTCTAGAATTATGAATTAAAGATCCTAAGATAAATGCATAAAACTATGGGTTAAAGGGTTAGATGAATTAGGTCCATTAATTGGGTTAGACCTAAGGTTAGTTAAAGAATGGACTTAACTAGAGTAATTAATCAAATCTAACTAAATGTTAAAATAGATTAGGTCAAGGACACTCTAGATTTAACTTCAATAGTTGTAGTTGGATAGGTCTATGTTTTTAACAAGGACCAAGATGGACTTGATTCATGGCTAAGCAGTCCAGCTCAAAATTACCAGGTTAATTAGATTGAACCTAATTAATCAGTTGGTGTCTAAGGTAAGTTTGGCAGTTTAGACTAGTAGTTTTTAATTAGGAGCTACTCGTACTGATTTAATCTTTGATGAGCTAATGGCATATTCCTTCTAATAATCTTACTTACCTGCCTGACATGGTCGATAAGAATTTGATTAGATCACTTAGTAATTCAAGCTAACCCATTTTACTAGGAATCAATTTGACTAATTTCAATTAGTAAGACTAAATTAGGTGCCCATAGACAAAATTTAATCCTAGTCCTTGTCTGTTGACTTGATGAAGTCAGTAGGACGATTTGACTTGGTGAAGTTAGTGAGAAAATTTTGTTCCATGTTAATTCTATCTTTAAATCATATGTAACCTAAATTTTCTAAATTATCAGATCCTTAAAATGATAAAGTTATGGGGATAACTGAGTCATAGCCTTCCATTAAGGTGAATGGTAATGAGTCCAATTTTTTAGGTGGACATTGGAGGTTCCTCACACCATGTGTTTATTTGGATATTGAAATTACTGTCCATCAAATAATCATTAGGTCGCTATCTCTGAATGGTGATCAAGTTGGTCAGAGCTTTCCTAGGGCCTAGTCTTCCTTCATTTGATGCATCGAATTCCATCATGTTAATGGTTGGACCTAAACAAACCTTTTCAACGAAGGCCATAGCCTACTGAATTAACTTCTGGGGTAAAATTAAATTACTAAAAATTATTTAAAAAAATAATTAGTTGTGAACCTACTTATAAATGCACAAGGGTTGGCCAGAGCTTTCCTCGAGCCCATTTGTAGTCTATGTAGATTCTAGTATCCACTAAAGAGTTAGTGTAATTTCTTAAATTTGAGGTAGAGGCTATCAATTCATAAAAATAAGTGGATGAACCTTTAGACTAAAATCAAAATTTTTAGGATTAAATAATTCAAGTACTAATGTGGTCTTATATTTTTCTTTCAAATAAATAGAATGGCTAGTGTTTGGTCACTCCGTTTACTGTTGGATAGTGGCAAGCATTTAGAACTTGATTACAAGAAGTCTAGTGTTGACCCTGATAAGGCAAATCTGAAGAGGAATAGTCCTCTTGACCAGAATAGACTGAATAGAAAAAAATAGCAAGAAGTTGCTAGGCAAGGCTATTGTTGGTGTAGAATCTGGTTGATGCCGAATCAAATTAGAGTTGGAAAAGAAGAGGTTGTCGTTGGTGACCTGCAAAATAAAGTTCCATCCAGAGTCGGTGGTGGTGGCTTTAGCAGGATCCTCCGACGATCAAGTCAACTCTTCTGGCCAACAAAAATGAAGTGCTTAGACAAGAATTCAACAGAGTTTTGGAAAGAAAAAGAGAGCTTAGAGAAAACATATCTAGACGATCCCTTTTATAGATAGAGTCTGAAGTAGACTGATAGTGACAACCATAACTGTTTGATCGTGGGCCGCTCGAAGCCACTTAAAATTTATTATGGAGAGAGGCATCTCCCATAGTAGACTAATAATGATAGTCGTAACCATCTGATAGTGGGGTCGTCTGTAGCAGACTGATAAGTGACAGTCGTAACCGTCCGGTAGTGGGCCACTCAGAGCAACATGGAGTTTATTATGGAGAGATGTGTCTGTTGTTGTGATGTACTCATTCATTGAGATTTAATAGTCGACGTTCGGAGGAAGCAGATATTGGTTGGTGAAGAGCTTTGACATATATCAATTCTAGAGGAGTTCGAACTTCTAAAGAGAATACGGCTAAAGAAGATCATCCGAGAGGAATACTACTTAAAATCTGAAAGTAATCCACTGAAGGAATCCGGATGGAGTTCGATTGATGGAGAAGTTCAGAAGGAGTCCGACTAGTGGAGAAGTTCAACTAATGAAAAAGTCCAGAATGAGTCCGATTGATGGAGAAGTTCGACTGAAGGAGAAGTCTGGAAGAAGTTTGACTGATGGAGAAGTTTGAAAGGAGTCCGACTGTTGGAGAAGTTTGGTTGAAGGAGAAGTTTGGAAGAAGTTTAGTTGAAGGAGAAGTCTGGAAGAAGTTCAATTGAAGAAGTTTGGAAGGAGTTCGGCCGCTGTAGGAGTCTGAAAGGGGTTCGACCGCTGGAGGAGTTCGACCGCTGGAGGAAGAATTTTTGATCGAAGCTCTCCCATGATTTTCAGTTACATTAGGCTAAGCATCAGACTGAACTTCAGTGGAAGCAAGGTTTATCCCCAACATTAGTTCTCCCACTTCCAAGTTTAAAATTCGAAGGAAGGGAGTATAAAAAAGATGACTGCCAAAGTTATTTTCCAGACTCTATACCCATTGAGGTTGAAGCTTGGGAGAGATTTTATCTTCAGTTGAAGTTGAAGCTCGAAAGAGATCTTGTCTCCCATCGAGGTTGAGAGAGATCTTATCTTCTTTTGAAGTTGAAGCTCAAGGGAGATCTTATCTTCTTTTGAAGTTGAAGCTTAGGAAAGATCTTATCTTTGGTTGAGGTTGAAGCTCGAAGGAGATCTTATCTCCAGCCGAGGTTGTACGAGATCTTATCTCCTATTGAAGTTGAAGCTCGGAGAAGATCTTATCTCCAATCGAGGTTGTAGGAGATCTTATCTCCTATTAAAGCTGAAGCTTGGAGGAGATCTTATCTCCAACTGAGGTTATAGGATATCTTATCTCTTGTTGAAGCTGAAACTTGAGGAAGATCTTATCTCCAGTCGAGGTTGTAGGATCGAACCGAGATTGTAGGAGATCTTATCTTCTATTAAAGCTGAAGCTCGAGAAAGATCTTATCTCCAGCTGAGGTTGTAGGAGATCTTATCTCCTATTGAAATTGAAGCTCGGGGAAGATCTTATCTCCAGTCGAGGTTATAAGAGATCTTATCTCCTATTGAGGTTGAAGGAGATTCTATCTTATGTTGAAGCTTGGGGGAGATCTTATCTTCAATCGAGGTTGTAGGAGATCTTATCTCCTATTGAAGTTGAAGCTCGGGAGAGATCTTATCTCCAGCCGAGGTTGTAGGAGTTCTTATCTCCTATTGAAGTTGAAGGAGATTCTATCTCTGTTGAAGCTCGAGGAAGATCTTATCTCCAACTGAGGTTGTAAGAGATCTTATCTCTTGTTGAAGTTGAAGCTTGGCGGAGATCTAATCTCCAACCGAGGTTGTAGGAGTTCTTAGCTCCTATTGAAGTTGAAGCTCGAGGAAGATCTTATCTCCATGTGAGATTGTAGGAGATCTTATCTCCTATTGAAGTATTAGGGTCATCGGTACGGCCTCTCCCTCCATCTTGTCTTATATCGATGAGGTCTTCGACTTTGCTCATCTTAGGATGAGGTTCTCCTCATGTTCCTAATGGGCTGTAGGGGCACATTAGGATCGTTGTCAGGGCCTTTCCCCTCACCTCATCTAAAATGAATGAGGCCTTCGAGTTTGCTCACGTTAGGATGAGGTTCTCCTCCTATCTTAAATAATCGGAGGTCTTCGACTTGCTCATGTTAAGACGAGATTCTCCTCCTATTTCTAGCATGGCCACTTTTGATTGCTTCTTTCATGTCATCACATTGTTTTTGCACCAAGAAACAATAATGTTGAGATGGAGGTGTTTTATTAAAGAAAAATTACTAGTAGTAAATTTTTAGATTTTCTGAATTTCATGATCGTGGGAGCGTTGCTCCTTCGAGCTCCTTCAAGCGATAAGCTCCGGATCGGATGACCTCCTCTATTTCATACGGATCTTCACAAATTGGAGCAAGCTTCTCCTGGCTCTAAGGCTAAGAGATGGTGGCTCGCCGAAGCACTAAGTCCCCCAGAGATAGTGTTAATGATGCCGAGAGGAGGCTGATCTCCTTGTTGTTCCTCCCTCCTTGGTGGTTCTGGCTGCGATAGTGCCCTCGGCCGATCTTCTCTTGCTTCAGGCCAATGTCTAAGAAATTAATCCAGTCAGCCTCTCTTGATGAGCTCCTCGACCTCGTCTTGGAGTTGAATGCATTCTTTAGTATCGTGGTCATGATCATGATGATACAAACAGTACTTGCTTTGATTATGCTTGTTTGAGGGAGATCGTAATTCTCCTTTCGAAGGTAGAACTTCTTCGTGCATTTCTATCAGAGCTTCTTTGATGACAAGATCGAGAAGGAGTTCGGGCTCACTTGCGCTCAGGGGGAGTTCGTGAGCATGGCTGGACTTCATTTGGCCCTCTATCAGCTGCGGGTTTATTAGACTCGCCTATCTATCATTCTTCTGTGGCTTTCTCATCTTTCAATTTGAAGGATTCTTCCACTCGGTATCCCTCAGCCTGAGCTAGTAGATCGACAAAGTTCCTGGGGTACTTCTTCTCCAGGAAGAATAGCAAATCATTCTTCTGAAGGTTGCCCTTAAGTGAAGTCATTGCAACAGACTGGTCTAGGTTCTAGACCTCCAATGCAATAGCATTAAATCGGATGACATAAGCCCAGATAGAATCGGATGACATAAGCTCAGATAGATTCTTCCTCCTTCTGCTTGATATTCATTAGAAAATTCGAACCTCGGTGCGGACGTCGACTGCTGATGAAGTGAGCCATAAACTAATGGCTCATCTGGTCAAAGAAGAAGATTGTACCCGACTTCAATGTCGAGTACCAGTTTCTTGCTGCTTCCTTTAAAGTAGATAGAAAAGCTCAGCATAAGATGGCGTTTGGCACACTATGGAGCAGCATCATGGTCCGGAAGGCCTCCAAGTGATCGATCGGATTAGAGATTCCATCATAGCTTTCAAATTAGGAAAGCTTAAAGTTCGACAGAATGGGTTCTTGCATAATTCGGAGAGAGAAAGAGGGATCGGTGCGGACATCATCATGGTGAGTCAAGGTGATATGGTAGAGTTTCTCAATCCATCGGTCCATCTTTCATAGTTTTTGATTGAGGATGTCATTTCGATCATAGATCTTGGAAGGCTTTCGACTGTAGATGGGGAAGGTCTCTTTCGAAGAAGAATCACGATCAGAATAAGGATCCTCTGCTCTCTATTTTTCTTTTTCAGAGGCGACGGATATGCTAGCCTAAGTGCTCCTCCTTGGGACCAGTTCCTAACATTCTGATGGTAGATTTTCTGGTGAAATTGCCATTGGGGGATGCCGCATGGCCTGCACCATTTCAGTGAGGTCCTAAACCCACTGCATCAATAGGTAAAACTGCTCCATATCTACCATGGCCACCAATGAAGGAGGAGGTTGAAGCACCAGTGATGAAGCAAGAGCTAATGGATCTGGCTCAGATCTAGCGGCAGAAGCGGTAGATCTCCAAGTAGTCACCTTCTTTGGAGGCATTTCTTGAGATTGAGGGAGAGGATGGAGATGAACCTTGAAGAAGAAGATCCACATGATCGACTGAGCACTTCTTTAAGAACAAAGGTACCTCAGAAACACAGGGCCCTTCTTCTAGCGCCAATCCTATTGGTGAAGAATCTGGTTGACGCCAGATCGAGCTGGAGTTGGAAAAGAAGAGGTTGTCGTCGATGACCTACAAAATGAAGTCCCATCCAAAGTCGATGGTGGTGGCTCCAAAAGAACCCTCCGATGATCAAGTCAGCTCTTCTGACCAATAGAAATGGAGTGCTCAGAAAAAAATTCAGCAAAATTTTGGAAAGGAGAAGAGAGCTTAGAGAAAATATATCTGAAGAATCTCTTTTATAGATAGAGTCCGAAGTAGACTAATAGTGACAACAATAACCATTCGATCGTGGGCCGCTCAGAGCCACATAAAATTTATTACAAAGAGAGGCATCACCCATAGTAGACTGATAATGATAGTCGTAATCGTTGAGTAGTGGGGTCGTTTGTAGCAGACTGATAAATGATAGTCGTAACCATCTGGTAGTGGACCGCTCGGAACCATCTAAAGTTTATTATGGAGAGAGGTATCCATTGTCATGATGTGTCCGTTCGTTGAGATTTAATTATCAAATTCTGGAGGAAATAGGCATTGGTTGGTGAAGAGCTTTGACATATATCAATTTCAGAGGAGTTCGGACTCCTAAAGAGAATACGACTAGAGGAGATCATCTGAAAGGAATACTACTTGAAATCTAGAAGTAATCCACTAAAGAAATTCAGATGGAGTTCGACTGATGGAGAAGTCCAGAAGAAATCTGACTAGTGGAGAAGTTCGATTGATGGAGAAGTCCAGAAGGAGTCCGACTAGTGGAGAAGTTTGGCTAAAGGAGAAGTCCAGAAGGAGTCCGACTGATGGAGAAGTTCAGAAGGAGTCCGATTGATGGAGAAGTTTGGTTGAAGGAGAAGTCTAGAAGAAGTTTAGTTGAAGGAGAAGTCTGAAAGAAGTTTAGTTATAAAAGAAGTTTGAAAGGAGTTCGACTGCTGCAGGAGTCTAGGAGGGCTTCGATCACTGAAGGAGTTCGACCGCTGGAGGAGTTCAGGAAGGGTTTAGCTATTGGAGAAGTTCAACCGTTGGAGTAGTCCGGGAGAAGTTCGACTGCTGGAGGAGTTTGACTACTGAAGGAGTTTGGAGGGGTTTGACCACTCTAGGAAGAATTTTCGATCGAAGCTCTTCCGTGATTATCAGTTACATTAGGCTGAGCATCAGACTGAACTTCGACAGGAGTGGGATTTATCCCCAACAGCTGTTATATGATAACACCTTGCAATTTCTCTATTTGTGATACATCTAACTGGGTATTAGATACTGCGAGTCCTATTCATATATACAATTCATTGCATGGACTTCAAATTGGTAAAAAGTTTAAGGACGGTAATAGATTCGTGAATGTCGAGGATGGAAGAAATATTCCAATTATAGCATTGAAAACTCTTGAGCTTGTTTTCAAAATAAAAAATATCATTTAAAGTGACTATCACTATTGTCCATCATTTATAATGAATATAATATCTTTTAGGCTTCTAGCCTTGAATAGTTATTATTTGTCAATAAAAAAAATTTATTATGATATCATTATGGATGATGTCACAATAATACAAGGATAATTAAAAAATGGCATTTATGTTTTATCACAGTCTATTAGGATAATGTACACATCAAATAAATGTCCAAAACTAGATAATATCATCGATGCCTATCTTTGGCACTATCGACTCGATCATATAAATAAGAATAGGATCAATAGGTTAGTCAAGAAGCATATCCTTAAAATTGATGATTATGAATCATTGACTATCTGTAGTCTTGCCTTCTTGGTAAGATGACCAAATCATCTTTTACTAGAAAGGATGAATAGGCCATTGAACTTCTAGGTCTAGTACATAATGATTTATGTAAACTTATGAACACAAGTGCTAGAGATGGGTCCTACTATTTTATTATATTTACTGACGATCTATCCAAGCATAGGTATGTCTATCTTATAAAGAGTAAATTCGATTCATTTGAAATGTTCAAATGATATCGAAATGAGGTAGAAAAATAACTTAAAACTCTTCGACCAGATCGAGAAGAAGAATACCTTTCTAATGTATTTTTGACATATCTAGGAGAGAATGAAAATCTCTCTCAATGGACCCTTCCTAGAATACCACAGCATAATGGTGTGTCTCAAAGAAAGAATCGGATCCTATTAGACATGGTTCGATCCATGATGGGGTTTGTGAGTCTACTGATTTTTTTTTGGGTTATGCACTTGAGACTGCTTGTTATGTTTTGAACAATGTTCCAAGCAAGTCTATTGCAAAAATTTTATTTGAAATATGGACTAGGCATAGGCCGACACTCTCTCACCTTAGGGTTTGGGGATGTCCAACTTATATAAAATATTTACAGGCAGAAAAGCTTGGACCTACGTCCAATAAATACTTGTTTATAGGATACCTTAAGGAAACTAGGAAATATTACTTCTACCTTACTGAAGAGTAAAAGATGTTCGTCAGCAATAGGCAGTCTTTATGAAAAAGAAGTTTCTTAGGAATGGAATAACTGCCTCTAATATTGAGCTTGATGAAGTTCGATAAGTGGAAGAACTGACACATTCTAGTGAACCTACAGAATTGAATTTGATAAAATCAAATCTAGGGCCCATTGTAGAGGCACCCTTGGGGAGATCTGGTAGAGTACCTCATCAGCTAAATAGATACTATGGTTTCTTGGTCCGAGACTGTGATCCTATTGAACTTGATGAGAACGATAAGGATCTGATCACTTACATGAATGCCATGCAAAGGTCAGACTCCGATAAGTGGTTGGAAGCCATGAAGTCCGAAATGGAGTCTGTGAAAGTCAATAATGTATAGACACTGGTTGATCCATCTGAAGGGATAAAATTTATTGAAGGTAAGTAGATTTTCAAAAGAAAAAAGGGTACAGATAGAAAGATGGAGACCTATAAAGCTCATCTGGTTGTTAAGGGATATCATCAGCATTATGGTATTGATTATGATGAGATATTTCTCTAGTGGCAATACTCAAGTCCATTTGGATTATACTTACAATAATAGCATACCTGGACTATGAGATCTGATAAATGAATGTGAAAATGGCTTTCTTAAATGGAGAGCTGAAGGAAGAGGTGTATATGATACACCCTGAGGGATTCACATCCATAGATGGGTTTAAGATATATAGGCTTCACAGATCTATTTATGGATTGAAGTAGACATCTCGGAGTTAGAACATGTATTTTGATAAGATGATCAGAATATATGGCTTCATTAAGAATGAAGAGGAATCCTACATATATAAATGGGCTAACGATTCTATAGTCGTATTTCTTGTACTATATGTGATGATATTCTCTTAATTGAAAATGACATCCTTATATTACAGGAAATAAAGGTTTAGCTATCATCTCAATTCTCCATGAAGGACTTAGGAGAAGCTTCCTACATCTTAAGGATGAGGATCTATAGGGATAGATCTAAAAGATTGCTTGGATTGTCCCAGTTCACGTACAATGATACCGTGCTGAAGTAATTCAGCATGGTGAATTCTAAGAAAGGCCATCTCCGGATAGACCATGAAATTTCTCTCTTGAAGAAGGATTGTCCGACAACTCTTCAAAAGAGATAGCATATGAGTAGAATACCATATGCTTTGGTAGTGGATTTTATTATGTATACCATGATGTGTACAAGACCGGATGTGGTATACTCACTAGGGATAGTGAGTAGGTACCGATTTGATCCGGATGAGAATCACTGAAAGGTTGTAAAGACAATCATGAAGTATTTAAGAAATACTAAGGACCAATGGCTCATCTATAAAGATGCTGACTTGAAACTTATGGGATATACTGATTTTAGTTTCTAGTCATATCATAATGACAGTAAGAGTGTGTCAAATTATATATTTACCTTTAATGGTGAAGTGGTCTACTGGAAAAGCTTTAAGCAGCACACTATGGCCGATTCTATATGTGAGGTAGAGTATGTTACAGCATCCGATGCTGCGAAGAAAGTTGTGTAGTTGTAAAAGTTTATCAGCGTGTTGGGAGTGGCACCCTTCTTGGATGGTCTGGTTCTGCTTTACTGTGACAGCACTGGAGCCATAGCTCAAGCAAAGAAACTGAAGGCATATCAGCACACTAAGCATATTCTGTGTAGCTACCACCTTGTACGAGAGATCATGGAATGAGATGATGTCGACCTTCAGAAGATCAACGAAAAGGAGAATGTGGCTGACCCATTAACTAAAGCCATCAAAATCAAATAGTTTGATAATCACAAATGGAAGATGGGTATTCAATACTTCTTTGAATGGTTTTAGTCTAAGTGGGAGTTGTTCGGTTTTGTATTCTAAAATCAATCATCTAGGTTGTAGACAATTAAACTGAATGTAAATATACTTGAATTTTCAAGAAATAAAATTATTATTCTAGTAATTTCATCCTTTTGTACATCTTTCTATAATGAACTCTTTTGTGATGAAGTTTTTAAGACTATCTAGACTCGACAAAATAGGATTTCTCATTTAGTCCTTAAACTAGTTTATGACCAAATGATATGTTGTTTCTTAGGATGATAACATTATCGAGTGTAGATCGTTGTGTGCCATATGGGTTGGTTGTACTCTTAATCAAGGAGTATGAAGATACTGGTATGGCATGTAGGTGAAGTGTAAGAGTATATTTCACTGAACGTGACCCACTTGCAGAGCTCTCTGCTATCAAGAGTTGTTCATGAAGAATATGGGTATAAGTATCCCTTAAACCTAAGACCACCATGGTGACTTGCAAGCAACTTACTATACTTTGGTATTGGACTATCTGAATTTCTAATTCAGTGATGGAAGATTATTGGGTGCAAACAAGTACTTGTTTAGTTGGTGTACGAATCAAGATGGGATTGATCCCTCCAAGTGTTGGGGCAAGTGCATCATTGTATTTCAATTTAGCAAAACCTCGATCGAGATAGTCCATTCAATGGATGATGAATTTTGAAATACAATGTGGATGATTTTTAGGATTGGCAGTTAAATCTTAGTTCGTCCTTTGAGCATCAAGGTTAAGGAGATGAATTATATGGTAACCATATGCCATAGGTTCATAAATGTTGCTATTTGAACATCGACTACCATTGCTAGATGATCATATCGATTAGTATAGAAATTGGTTCCTATGCTACCGACTTAGGATTTGAATCTATGCGGTCACATACAATAGGAGTTCCTACCTGATCTGATGGCTGATCAACAGTCCCAATGATCTGGAACTCTAGGTCAAAAGTCTTATTGGATTGGGACTCTGCCTTCATAGGTTCCACTAGACTGGGATTTTGATATTATTAGAGAATTAATTAATAATTTGATTGGTGATTAGTTCAATTTGATTAAGCAATGAGGATTCGATCAAATTTGATTAAATTTAATTCATTTGGATTTGACCTGATCAGGTCATGAGAAGACCTAATGGCTATGAAAGATTCCACCATGATTTGATTAGGACCTTAACCTAATTAATTTCTAATTTGATTAAGAATTTATTGAGTTAGGTTAAGCCTAATTTGATTAGATTTATCCTAGTCTAATTGGGTCCAGATAAATTGGTTTGGCTGAAATCAATCTGGACTAATTCAAATGATATTTGAATTTCAAATCTCCCTATGCCTTAACCACCTTTGACCCATGCCAAACACCATGCCCTCTATTTTTTGCATGAGATTTCTCATGCAAAAAAGGATGTGCACCCCTCCTCTCTTCTGCCTTTGACTTGGTTCAAATGTTGGATTGGTTCAAAGCAAGTTGAATTTTGAATTCAACTTGAATTGGTTGGTTTGGTTGAAACCACCTAACCCTCTCATCTTTATCTAGAATGCATGCCATTCTCACTTTATCACTCCCTTTTGTGCACTTTTGAGAGGGGGCACATAGAAGGAGAGTCCTTTTGCGCATCAATCACTCTGGGTGGACACTAGAATGGGATAAGGTGTCCACTTGAATTTTGAATTCAAGTGGATGGTTAAAAGCTCCCTAACCTTCACTCTTATAATATCCACACGCATTTCACACTAAGTGTCACCCATTTAAAAATTGTTTTTCCTAGGCATGCATGGGTTTATGAGAGGATTCTAAGAATGTGCGTGGGAGGGTTTCCTAGAGAGAGAAAAATAGAGAAGGGTGCTATCTTCTGTGCGTGAGTTATTTTAAATGCAGAGAGTTTGCACCATCTATGCTTCTCTTCCTATGCAATTTTTAAAATGTGATTTAAATGTGTACGTGTGTCACTGAGAAAGAAGTTTCTCAGTGAATGTGGCATGAGCTTCCTTTCGGCATGAGGATTTTAGTTGGTCACAAAAACTTTGAGAGAGGGATCTCTAGGGTTTTCAGGTGTGGGTTGCCCTAGGATTTCGATCCTAAAGTTTGGGTGGAGATATTAAGCACTGTGAGTGTCCGATCACCACCAAATTTCACACACCATCCCGTCATCCTCCATACTACATCTTCTAATCTTCTGGTGCATCCAGAAGTTTGAGGAAAAGGTTATCGATTAGATTGATGAAGATCGACTGTTGAAGGATCCGACGAGGAGCTAGTACTTTGATGGAGCTGGCCAGGACTAGGAGCTCCATGTGGACTCACCATAGAGATCGAACAACCATGCAATTGTAACATGGTGTGAGGGCTTCTTCCTCTGGTTTCAAATTATAGAGTTCAATTGCCTACACTCAAGCATTGTGTTCTGAACATGAATCGATCATATCGATCAGCAAATATAATTTGCTAATCAAATGCATTTTATTTTTTTAATATATATCAACAAGTCTAGATCCTAAGTAGGATTTATTGATGTGATCAATGCATGCATAGAATTAATTTTAGATTAATTTTGCTTTCATTATAATTTAAATTTGAAAAAGTTTCAAAATGCATGCTTTAAACCCTGCATGATTTTCATCAAATATGTCCTAGAAATATTATAGTGTGTCATGCCAATCTGGGATTTAGGGCATATATGTAACACTAATCTAGGTTAGTGAGTTCCGTCGATACCTCTGGGAGAGTGGTAGAGGAGCATGCCATGGCCTTCTTGCCTCTCATACTTGATTGATGAAGAGATCAGGAAAACTCAGAATCTCAGATGCGAGTCAGATCCTTCTTCTAGTGCCAATATGTTGTTATTGGTAAAATGATCTAGCCTAGGTCGTTGAGCAAGAGTTAGGAAGAATGGATATAATGGTTCTATTGAAAAATATGTTCCAAAGCCAATCATTAGCTTATTAACGGTTATGCTATTTTATAATTATAATTAATTTATTATTAAATAAAATATATTTTTAGCATTTTCATCATAAAGTTTATATGTTCTAATGAACTCCATTGTTGTGATGAAGTCGTTAGGACTATTTAGTTTCGATAAATAAAAAATTTATCGATTAGTCCTTAAACTATTCACGATGAAATGATACACTGTTAATTAGGATGATAACATTTATCGAGCATAGGTCATTGTATGCTATATAGATTGGTTGTCCTCTTAATCAAGGAGTGTGGAGATATTGGTATGGCATACAAGTGAGATGTAAGGATACATCATCACTAAACATGATCAACTTCAAAGCATTCTGCTATCGAGAACTGTTCTGATGGGATATAGGTATAAGTATTCCTTAGACATGAGATCACTATAGTGGCTTGCAAGCAATTAATTATGCTTTGGTACCAAATTAACTAAATTTTTAATTCAGTGATGGAAGGTGTCTGAGCATAATGAAGTACTTGCAAAGTTGGTGAATAATCAAGATGGGATTGACCACTCCAAGAGTTGAAAAAGAATGCATCACTGTATTTCAATATAGCAAAATCTTGGCCAGGATAATCTATAAGATGGATTTGATATTTTAAAATATAATATGAATGACCTAATCAGGATTGACAGTTAAACTCTAAGGTGTCCTACAAGCATTTTGGTCAAGAAGATGAATTATACAAAAACTATATCCACATGGGTTCCAAGGATGTTGTTCTACACATTTGACCTATCTGGCCATCGGGTATCATTATTAGATGGTCACTTCGATTGATACAAAAATTTATTTTTATATTATTGACTTAGATTTGAATCTATGAGATCACACATATAAAAGTTCTCAATCTGATCGGATAGTTGATCGATGATTAAGAATCCTTATTAGGTTAAACAATCAATACGATTGATGTTTCACCTAGTGCAAGTATTGTAGAAGGATCAATGAGCAATTAGATTGCTAATTGACTTAATTTAATTAAGTTAGAGAGTTAAAATTAAGTCTAATTAAATATAATTAAATTATATTTAGTTTAAACTTGATTGGATCAAATTTAATTGATTTATTGGATGAGCCAATTTCAAGGAAGAACGAGTCCTAGTTCAATTAGGACTGGTATCAACCCAATTTCTAATTTGATTAAAAATTTAAATTATAATTAAATTTAATTTAATATAATTTAATTAGATTCTTAATTAGACTAAGATCTATTCTAATTAAGTTTAATTAATTTTAATTTAATTTGGTTTAAATATCTTGTTTGACCAAGTCAAAATAGGAGTCCTAGTGTGACTAGGACTCCCTATCCTTGCGCCATCCTAATTCCCAACGTCAATGCATTTTTTCTCTAGATTTTTTCATGAAAATCTTCTCTCCTAGGCCTTCACACATGCCCCATCTCCTCCCTTTCTTTCTTACATGAAAAATTCCATGTGGACCAAGTCAAAGAAAAAGTTTGAGTTGATTTAAATTCTACAAGATAAAATTTTAAGCAACTAAATCTCCTCCCTTTTGCACCAATCCTACTCAGATCTTTTTACAATTTTTATGGTTTTTATGGGGGCTTTTGTGCAACATTCCCAGGTGGTCCATGCAAAAAATAAAGGATGGGGTGCTTAAGAGTTGAGTGCCCCAAGTCTAGCCCAATTTGGTTAATCCTTGCTAGGTATTGACCTAGACAAGGATTCTTATACAACTCTTTATTTAAAGAGTTTTTTAATCTAATTTTTGTGGAAGAGAAAGACTTGAGAGAGTGCTCTTTGGGCATGAGAAAACCTGGGCACAAATACCTTGGGCGTAGGAATTTTGTGGAGAGAAAAACCTAAGTATTGGTGAGAGAAATAAGGAAGAAGAAGGGTCTTCTTCTAGGGTTTTTTCTTTACATCTCTTCCTCCATTCTTTTGTGATTTTGAGAGTAGTATCAGGTCTAAAATCTTCTTCCTCATCTTTTAGTTATTGGAGGATCTAAAAATTGAAGAAGAAAGATCCAAATCGACCATCGAAAAAGGATCAGCATAGTACTAGCATATTGTGCTGATTTATGGACATTGAACTTCTGATCTACGATTGAGAGCTCATGTGGACAACCTATAAAGACTGGACATGTGTGTGGCTTGGAGCAACAATCTCAAGCTAGGATCAGTGAGTTAAGAAACTCAAGTTGCAAAGATAAGGATGATTTGATCTCCCTGTTACACATCTAGATTTGATCTAGTATAGATCTATGTTGATGTGATCAACATCTTTTCTTTTGATATTTTATTTTCTAATTTAATAACATACTTTGATCATGTAATAGAATCCTAAATCTAAGATTTTGTATATTTTATTATGAATTAATATGATTAATTCATGTCTTCTGCTGCATAGATCTGAAAAAGTTTCAAAATCTAACCCTGAAATCCTAGATTAATTTCCTTTAATTGGTATCCAAGCCATAGATTTTTATTACATGATTTTATGCATGTTTAGGTTAATGATTTATATCATATCTAAATTTTTAATCTATTATTTAAATTTAAAATATAAAATTAGGTCATACAAACTATAAGGTTGTCCTACTGTAAGGTTTATTCCTTAGAATGGAGAGGTTGTTCTAATTCATGCTAATCTAAAATTTTGATCATAAAATTTTAGATTAGATCTAATAAATTTTATGATTTGATTAAAAGTATTTTAATCTAATTTTTTATCATTTAAATATGTTAGATTTGATCTAAGATGATTTATGATTGATTAGAATTGAAATAATTTCAATTACATGAACATGTTTAAATTAGATCTAAAGTAGTTTCATATTTATTTTATTTACATATTGATTATGAATCGAACATACAACTTGGTTGGTAGAACTATATCATAAAAATATTTTATATACATGAAAATCATTTTTGAAATATCGAACCTCAATCCTCAGCCCAAAATTTAATTAAAAATTAAGAGTTATTTTGATTAGGTTCTAGAATTATGAATTAAAGATCCTAAGATACAAATCATAACAAATTAGGTTTATGGGTTAGTAGAAATTAGGTTCATTAATTGGGTTAGACCTAAGGTTAAATTAAAGAATGGACTTAATTAAAAAATTGACTAAATCTAATCAATAGTTATCTTGGATTAGGTCAAGGATTCTCTAGATCAATTACAATAGTTGTAGTCGGTCAAGTCCATGTCTTTAACATGAACTAAGATGGACTTGATTATTGGCTTTGCGGTCGAATCCAAAATTAGTAGGTTGGTCAAAATTAAAACTAAAGAACTGGATGGTGTCTAAGGTAAGTTTGGCATTCTAACAAGTTATTTTTAATTAGGAGCTACTCACACTGATTTGATCTTTGACGAGTTAATGTCATATTCCTTCCACTGATCTCACTTACCTAGCCATCCTAATGAATTAGGCTTTGATTAGATCACTTGGTGATTTAGGCTCATCCATGTCAATTAGGTAAATTAGCATGACTGATTTAGGTGCTTCTAATGCCAGCTTTAATTAGATTCTTTGTGATCTAACTTGATAAAGTTAGTAAGAGGATCGAAATTGGCTGGTTCTATTCTTTTTTCTTTAAATTAAATCAATTAAATTCTTTAAAATTATTAGATCCTTAAAATGAAATTGTTATGGTGATAACTAGATCATAGCCTCCCATTAAGTGGGTGATAATGGGTCCATTAGCTTGATAATCATTGGAGGCCCAAAGGCCTGGTGCTTATCGGCTAATGAAATTATCATTCATTATATAATTTCTTGACTGTGTCTATCTAAATGGTGGCCAGGTTGACCAACCAAAGTTGAATTTAATCATTCATTGGTTAGATGGACCAAGTATAATCATGTTAATGATTAGACCTAATCGGATCTTTTCAGTAAAAGCCAAAGCCTATTGATTAGGAGCTAGGGCAAAATTAAAATACAAGAAATTATTTAAGAGAAATAATTAGTTATGAACCTATCCTAAGATGTACATTGATTAACCAATCAATGTTAGGCTTATGTATAGTCTATGTGGATTCTAGTACCCACTAAGAAATTAGGATAATTTCTCGAATTGGAGGTAGAGGCTATCAATTCGAATAAAATAGTGAAAGAATCTTTTGATTAAAGTCTAAATCTTTAGATTTAATAAATCAATTACTATTAGATTTTAATTTTTTTTATGCAAACATGGCCACTTTCCTTTCAATTTGATCATTGTTAGACAATGATAAGCTGATGGAACCCAACTTCGGTAACTTGTATCGTAAGTTAAAAATTATCTTGGAGCATGAATGGATTTTGCATGTGCTGACAGATTTGGCACCTGAGGAGTCAGTAGTCAATGCATGTGGAACAATCAGAGATACTTATTAGAAGTGGCTCAATGATTAAATCATAGTGTGTTGTATCATGTTGGCAGCCATGAGCAACAAGTTCAGTTGTAGATTCGAGTCTGCTCAGCCAGAAGACATGCTTCAAGTATTGAATGAGTCTTTTGGCACACCCGATGACGTTGAGAGGCATAACACTAGTTGTGCCATCTTCAATGCCAAGATGAGGAATGGAGCTTCTGTCACTGATCATGTACTATACATGATCGAGTTGATGGAGCATTTGAGCAAGTTCTATTTTCTCTTGCATAAGCAGTTAGGAAAAGATGCAATTTTGAACTCATTGCCCAAAACTCATCTCCCATTTCTTACTCATTACAGAATTATAAAGCCTTAAGTAAACTACCATGGGTTACTAGGATTACTTCAAAACTTTGAGAAGGATCACCAACTCTACAAGGAGTCAATGAATTTAGTGGGAGAATCTTCTTCTAGTTCCCAACCCTTTAAGAAAAGAAAGAAGAAAAAGAAGAAGAAGTCCAAAAAGATGCAAGTTCAGGCTGGGACATCTGTGTAGGACCAGACCAAGAAGATAAAGCCTGATAAGAGTCAAGCAGAGTGCTTCTTCTGCAACAAATGGGGGCACTAGAAGAGAAACTATCCTTAGTACATAGCCTAACTAGATCCGAACAGGCCAAGAAAGAAGCAAGATATTGCTAGGCAAGGTATTTATATGATAAATCCTTATAATTTCTCTATCTATGATATTACTGACTGGGTATTGGATACCGGTAGCCCTTACCATATTTATAATTCATTATAGAGGTTGTAGGTTAGTAGGAGATTCGAGCAAGGTAAGAGATTTCTGAATGTTGGAGATAGAAGACCAGTTTCAGTTCTAGCATTAGGAATCTTAAAACTTAAATTTGAGTCTCATATCATTATTCTTAGTGATTGTCACTTTTATCCTAGTTTTTTTTTTAATGTTATTTTTGTAGGCCTTTTGACCAAAGACAATTATGAAATTTCAATAAAGAAAGAGTTTTCTAATGTCATTATGAATGGTGTTACTATATTCTCTGGACATTTGATCAGTGATGTATATATATTATCATAATCTGTTAATATAGTCTATTCCACTGGCAAGCATCCTAGATTAGATAGTATGTCTGATATGTATTTATGGTACTATAGGCTAGGTTACATCAACAAGAATAGGATAAATAGGTTGACTCAAGAAAGAATCCTCGAAGTCAGTGATTGTAAATCACTTTCAATCTGTGAGTCTTGTCTTATTGGAAAAATGACCAAGTCACTTTTTACTGAAAAAGGTGAAAGAGCCATTGAGCTCTTAGGTCTAGTACATACTGATATATATGGACCTATGAGCACTAGTGCTAGAGATGGATATCTCTACTTCATTACTTTTATAGATGATCTATCCAGATATGGATGTCTATCTGATGAAACATAAGTCAGAGTCATTTGAAATATTCAAATGATTCCAAAGTGAAGTAGAAAAATAAATGGAAAAGAGTATTAAAATTCTTCAGTCTAATCGAGGAGGAGAATATCTTTTTGGTGAGTTTCTCATATATCTTGGAGATAATGAACTTTTCTTCCAATGGACTCCTCCAAGAATACCACAGCATAATGGTATATTTGAAAGGAGGAATCGGACTCTGTTAGACATGGTCTGATCCATGATGGATTTTGCTAGCTTGCCAATATCCTTCTGAAGATATGCACTCGAATTGGCTTGCTATCTTCTAAATAGGATTCCAAGTAAGTCTGTAATTAAAACTCCATATGAAATATAGACAGGACGTAAGCCAGTACTTTCATACCTTAGGGTCTAAGGGTGCCCGGCTTATGTGAAATGATTAATCATAGATAAACTTGGACCTAGGTCTGACAAGTGTATATTCATAGGATACCCAAAAAGACAAAAGGATATATTTTTTACCACACTAAGGAATAAAAGATGTTCATCAGCCTTAAGACAATCTTTTTAGAAAAGAAGTTTCTTAATGAAGGAATTGTTGCCTCTAAGGTTGAACTTGACAAAATCCAACAGGCAGAAACACCGACACCTATAGCTGAACCAGAATTAGATTTGATTAGATCAAATCTAGAGTCTAGTATACCTACATCATTAAGACGATCTGGTAGAGTACCACATCAGTCGGATAGATACTATAGTTTCTTGGTTCGAGATGGTGATCTCATCGAACTCAATAAGAATGATGAGGATCCAATCACTTATATGGATGTAATGCAGAGGCCTGATTTTGAAAAATGGCTTGAGGCCATGAAATCCAAAATGGAGTCCATGAAGGTCAATGATGTGTAGACATTGGTTGATCCACCCGAAGAGGTTAAACCCATTGGGTGTAAGTGGGTCTTCAAAAGAAAGAGTGGCGTAGATGAAAAGGTGGAGATCTATAAAGCCCATCTAGTTGCCAAGAGGTATCATCAACATTATGGTATTGACTATGATGAGACATTTTCTCCTATGACAATGTTCAAATCCATTCGAATAATGCTTGCGATAGCTATCCATCTAGACTATAAGAACTAGCAGATGGATGTGAAGAAAACTTTCCTAAATGGAGAGCTAATCGAAGAGATGTATATGATACATCCTGAGGGATTCACATCTATAGATGAGTCCAAAGTGTGCAAGCTTTAAGGATCTATTTATGGATTGAAACAAGGATCTCAGAATTGAAATATGTGTTTTGATAAGATGATCAAAATGTATGGCTTCATTAAGAATGAAGAAGAGCCCTGCATTTGCAAGTAGGCGAATAGTCTGGTAGTGATATTCCTTGTCTTGTATGTAGATGACATTCTCTTAATCAGGAATGACGTCTTCGCACTACAAGAAATAAAAGTTTGGTTGTCATCTTAGTTCTCCATAAAGGACTTGGGTGAAGCATCCTACATCCTAAGAATGAAAATCTATAGGGATAGATCTAAGAGGATGCTGGGGTTATCCCAGTCCACGTACATAGAAACTGTGCTGAAGAGGTTTAGCATAGAGAATTCCAAGAAAGACTGTCATTTGATAAGTCATAAAATTTTTCTCTCTAAAAAGAATTGTTCGACAACTCCTGAAGAAAGAGAGCATATGAGTAGAGTTCCATATGCTTTGGTAGTGAGATCTATCATATATACTATTGGTGCAGAATTTGATTGACGTCAGAGTCGGGCCGGAGCTGGAGAGGATGAGATTGCCGCTTGTGACCTATAAGATAAGTTCTGACCGAAGTGGGGGATGGCTCCAGCAAGACCCTCCAATGATCAAGTCAGCTCTTCTGACCAACAGAAATGGAGTGCTCAGAAAAAATGAAGCAGAGTTTTTAGCTTCACCCAAAAATGTATCTAGAGGGCCCTTTATATAGGTCGAGCTCGTAACAAACTGATGGTGACAGCCATAACTACCTGGTAGTGGGCTGTTCGGGGTCATGTGGAGTTTGTTATGGAAGGTAATGTCCATTGTCGTGACATGCCAATCTATTAGAGATCAATGACTGAAGTTTGAACGGAGCATCTATTAGCAGTGAAGGGCTTCACATTACAATAGTTCTAGAGAAGTTCAGACTTCACTGGGGTCGTTTGCACGTAGATTGGCTCACACTGAGCTTAGGGTTTGAATTCACCTAGATGATGGGATCCTTTTAAGTGACTGCAGAGAGTTCAATCGGAAGGAGCCCTGTGGACGACTAGAGGGAACCTTGCTTGGCGACTGGGGGGATTTTGATCGGAAGGAGCCCCATGGATGATTGGAGGGAGCTTCGCTTGGCGACCGGAGGGAGCTCTGCTTGGTGACTGGAGGGATTTCGATCACAAAGAGCCCCATGGGCAACTAGAGGAAGCTCTTCTTGGCTACTGGAGGGAGCTATTCTTGGCGACTAAAGGGGATTCATTTGGAAGTTTCAAGATGGCTTGCAAGTGGCTAATTTGAAGATGAGGTCCTTCTGTTAACTTTGTTCTGCATGCACGAGATTCTAAATATTATGAAGTCAAGATCTGTTACCCCCCGTTGGGCATAGAAGTTTGTCTAGGGACAAGCTCTACCAATCTATGGCTCTTATCATGAGATCTAGTCTATAATGAAGGCATTTGGCCTGAGGGGAGTCTGGTTAGATGGAGATTCTACCAACTTCAAGGTCGGTCAGGCCAGGATATGCAGGAACTGAATGTTCAGCCAACTGCTTAAGTGATTCCCATCACTGTTCAAGTTCACTAAAGAAGCTCGATCAAAGCCAGCCACTAAAAATGAAGGAACTTGATTGCTTTCATGGTCAGCTATCAAACTCATCTGGGTGAGTTCTGTAGCATGTTACGAGCTCTGCAGTTTACTCATGCAGCCTAGAAGATCAGCTGGTGGGTTGAAGATTAGCCACCATGGGATCGCCTTGGGACAAAATACTAGGCCAAACTTTGGCAGCAGCAGGTTTAACCCCAATAATAGCCCCCTCACTCCCGAGTTTGAAGTTTGAAGGAAGGGAGTAAGAAGAAGGTGACTGCCAAAGTTCTTTTTCGATTCTCGTGCTTGTTGGATGGAAAGTTCTGGCTTTTTCCATGCTGACGATGACATCTTTTCAACATGAGGTGACCCAAAAAGATAATTTTTCAAAACTCCTGCCCAAACTCCGCTTAAGGCATGGCGCAATTAAGGTTCCATGGATTGCTCGTATTCTACCATGATGAGTGGGACACGCATCAACCAGAGATCGACTGAAGGAGACCTATAATCATAACTACCTTGGGCTCTTTGGACTATTTAAACTCATCTTCTTCCTTCGGGGCTTCATCTTGATTAAGACCCTCTCTCTCCACCTTTGGTTTTCATCTTCCTCTTGCTCAAGCATTTCGGCCTCCTCCACCATGTTCTCAGGTCCCAGGCATCCTCTCCTTCGATTTTCATCATGTTTGCCATTCCTTCGTTCCTCTCAATCTGATTAGGTTAGTTCCTAAACCTCTCCTTTGATTATTCCTATGTTTTTTACACCTTGTCCTTTCAAAGAAGTCTTGAATTTTATTTTTCTTAAATTTTGGAGGGGTTTTCAAAGCCTAATTTGATTCATATGTCTGCTAAGGAATCTTGGTCAACCTATTTCGGGGGTTCGGCTCATCTGGCCCTGATGGATTCATCTCTTAAGAACCTCAAGCCTGTAGAAGTATCCTGACCTTCTTTTATTCTAGATACCATCCCCTGCTAACTTCGGCATGACGATCTTTCCTTGATTAGATTCCAGTTTGAGAACCCTTTTGAGTATGATCTCGAGCTTTCCGATCCTAGCGATCGAACCTGCTGTCCTCCTCCAGGCTACATATGCCTGTATGTTGAAACCTCCTCCAGGCTACATATGCCTGTATGTTGAAACCCTTCATGCCGGACTTTGGTTACCAATTCCTCCTTTTGTGGTAAACCTATTTAAATTCCTAAACATTTTTCTTGCCGCTATGGCGTCGAACTCGTTTAGGTTCATCATAGGATTTCTTTCCTTATGCATCATGGCTGATGTCCGACCTACCATTTCTTTATTCCATAGCTTCTTCACTTTTAAGCATCATCCTACCGCCAAAGATTGGTGGTATGTCTCTCCCCAATTTGACAAGAAGTGGTTACTTAAGGATGCTCCTTCTATTCACAACTGGAAGGAGAAATATTTCTTTGTTTCGTGTCCCTTCTTAGAATTAGGACTTTCTTCCTAGGAGAATATTAGGAATTCGGCCTGCCGAGCTCCAAGGCTTGAGAAAGAAGATCAAAACTTGGCCGACAAATTGAAAAACTACCAAGCTCCTTTGATTTCCAAGCTTCTGGACAATCAAACTTTATTTAACCTCGATCTCAGCCCCCTTAATATGGTAGGTAGTCCCCCATAATCAATCGATCATGCATCATTTTGCTTCTAATTTTAACTACTTCTGTTATAGAGATGACTCCAAATGAATACAATCGCTTATCCAAAGAGATCAAGTCTCTTAAGAGGAAAGATAGTTCTACTGGAGAACCATCGAAGAAGGCTCATGCAGAAGAGCCGACTCTGATCGTGCCAATCCAGGCCATGCTTATCCAAGAACCCAATATGGTAGTGCTGAGCCCAACCATGCTCGATGCAACCACACCTCCTGTGCCTCCTATGAAAGGGGAGGTTATGGAGAAGAAGAAGAAGAAGAAGGATAAAAATGCCATCGCCAAGAAGGTCAGGAGAAAGGTTGGGTGCTCTAGCGGCGAGAGCTCTAGCCAGGGGCAAGATTCTTTGGACAATCGAAAGGTTGGACAATCTCTAATGAAGGGCAGCATTCTTCTTCATATCGTCAATAAGATGATTCAGACGGAGAATGTGGAGAGGTTCGATGAGTCCTTCGCTGCTTACCTTGAGGTAATTGATCCTTCCCAATCTTGATCAAATGTAGAGTGTACTTTTGAAATTCTAACTTGGTTTCCTTCTATTATATAGCTGGGGCACTACTTATTTGTCCATTCAAAGGTAGTGGACCTTTATCAGGCCGAGGCTTTCAGAGCCCTCCAGGAGGCTCGAGTGGAGACCAAAAAGGTTCGGGCCAAGGTTGATTGTTTGAAGAAGGCCTCGAAGGTTCAATCTATGAAAGTTGAATGCCTTTGGAAAGCATTGCAGAAGGAAGAAGAAGCAACGTTGGGGCTAAAGGCGGCTCTGACTCTTGCAGAAGAGAAGAGAAAGAAGATTGAAGAGGAGGTCAGCACCGAGAAGGATCGAGCTATTGAGACCTTTATGTCTTCGAAGGCTATGGAGGATATCAAGATCGCCTTCGTTAGAGAGGCTTTTTTGGAGGGATTCGAGATCTACATGAAAAAAATTGCAAAGAACTTTCTAGATGTGGATCTCGACCTTCTAATAGATGAGCCTGATGAAGAAGTAGGTCCCTCCAACACCGGTGCTGTCTCCCCTGCCACCGAACCCACCCTTGAAGTTCCCGAGCCTACTGGTGCTGCTCTAAGATCCATTCTCAAACCTGATGTCATGGAGAATGCACTAACCTCAGTCACTGCCGCACCACCTGAGGTTGAAAACTTTTGATAATTGTATTTTTTTCTTTTTCCTTCCGATGTATGCAAATCATTTTGATCAATGAAAATATGTTTATTCCCTTTATACTTGTATGGTGGTGTGTGTCATTTAGAATACTTCTAGTGATCGAAGCTATGACCCATCGTCTTCAGCCGAGGCTGAGCCACTACCCCAAGGAGTCTCTCTGAGGTCCATAGTTAGAAACTTGAAAAAAGAAGTTCATCATTTAAAGAGAAAGTTAGAAAAGCTGTAAGATGAGCTTCAGAAATCAAGAAAAAGTTGTTCAGAGTTGACGATTAAGGTTACTCATTTATGCCAGGTGCACAAGAAGGATTTTATGGATTATATCAATAACAAATGCCATTTAACTGAAGAGTTGGAATGGGCGAAGAAGCTCTGCAGCAAGAAAGCATAGACTTTGATCGTCAAGGCAAGTTCTCTGGAAATTGAGCTGAAGGCCACACAAGAGAAGATCCGAATACTCGAAGAAAGTTTGGCATGGTCCACCAACTAGACTGAGTATGGCTGGGACTAGTTGAAAAGGTTTGCTGAATTACAGGGCCAGTTACAAGCAGTCGAAGACTCATATAATGATTATAGGTGAGGTTGGTGTGGTCAAGTTGTCGATCTTCAGCATAAACTCTGAAAGGCTGATGGTGAGATTGCTAGACTTTGGTAGCAATTATCGGATAGAGCTCAAGTTAGTTCAAGTAGAGAATCATAAGAGATTCTTTCTTTGAGAGGCACCTTGGAGAGCCTATCCACCGCACATAAAAAAGATAAAACTGAGCTACGTGAATTAAAGATTCAAATGATGTACCAGAAGGACATCGTGAAGGATGCCAAAGCTGAATCTGCAATTCTAAGAAAGAGGCTGAGGGAGATAGAGGATGAGTCACGTAGATGGAAGAGGATGTTGATGGAGAGTTTGGCAGCTCGATAGAGACTCAAAGAGGAGGTTAAAGATCTGAAACTCTCTCTTATAATGGCTGGAGTTGGCAGCCCAAAGTCCGACCCTAAATAGGACTCGTCTTCCTTTTCCTCCTTTTTCTTTTCTTTCTTTTTTCTAACTGGTCTCATGGACCTTTATTTTATAATGAACTTTGACCTTAATGAAATGAAGTTTTCTTTGGTTCTCTTCTTATTTTGCATGGATTTAATGCTCGATGATTTTTCTACTTTTTTCACTTCATCTTTCGGCAGTATGACTATTAACCAAACATCTTCCTCCTATCTCAAATAATCGGAGGTCTTTATCTATATCAGATGAGGTTTTCCTCCTATTTTTGACATAGTTGACCTTTACCCTCATTAGGATAAGGTAGGTCATAAGGGCACAAAAGGGGCCATCGTAGGGGCCTCTCCCCTCCTCCGATCTTAAATAATCGAAGATCTTCATCCATGTCAGGACGAGGTTCTTCTTCTATTCCTAACATGATTGATCTTTTTCTTATCCCTCAATCAAGATGAGATCCTCCTCCTATACCCGACGGAGTTGGCCTTTATCTTTGTTGGGGCAAGATCCTCCTCCTATCCCTAATAAGGTCATAAGGGCACAAAAGGGATAGTTGTAAGGGCCTCTCCCCTCCTTCCAGCTTAAATAATCCGAGGTCTTCATCCATATCAGGATGAAGTTCTCCTCCTATTCCTGAAATGGTTGGCCTTTTTCTTTCTCCCGCCAGGATGAGGTCCTCCTCCTATTCCTGATGGGGATGGTCTTTATCTTTATTAGGATGAGGTAATCCTCTTGTCCCTAAAAAGATCATAGGAGCACAAAAGAAACCATTATAAGGGCCTCTTCCCTCCTCCTATCTTAAATAATTGGAGGTCTTCATCCATGTCAGGATGAGGTTCTCCTTCAATTTTTGACACAGTTGGCCTTTTTCTTATTCCCCCATCAGGATGAGGTCCTCCTCCTATTCCTGACGGGATTGGCCTTTATCCTCATTAGGACGAGATTCTCCTTGATAGGGATGCGATGTTGTCGTTAAGACATCGTGTTTATCAGTTTAATCCGACTTCTTAAAATCATTAAAAATCAGTAGATAGCAGTGAGTCGGGTCGAATCCACAGGGAAGGTAGTGTTTTTAGATTTGAAATCTTTGATTTTATAAAAGAAAAAGATAAAAAAGAAGAGTTTCGAGATCAAAAGTGAAGTCAAAAAATAAAAAATAAAAATTAAAAGATGCAGGAATTTAAATTTGGTACTAAGATCTACTAGTTAGATCTTAGCATCTACTTGCAAAGCAATAATTTAAAGTGCAGAAATTAAATTGCAATAAAAATAAAAAGTAAGAAATTAAAATGTAAAAATAAAAATTTTTATTAACTAAAATTTCAGAATTTAAATACATAAAATTTTAAAGAAAAGACAATAAAATAAAATAGCCTGATCTCTGATCTTAGATCGGCATTGGCAGAAAGATGGTGTAGAAGCTCGGCTCTTCTTCTCAGCACCCGTTGCTTCGAAGTAGCCTTTAACCCATAGCCTAGCTTCGCCCTGTACCAAAGCTTCACTTTGATCAGAGATATCAATTTTTGATGGCCTGGGGTCCTTTTTATAGAGCTAGGAGGGCTGGATATTTTTTCTAAAGGTAATATGGGACTAATAGCCTTTATAATCATAAAAATATAAAGAAATTTGGATAAAATTTGAATCAAAATAGCTCTGATATGACTTTGGTAAATTTGATAAAATCCAGCCATTCAACGGAAATCCAACGGTCCAAAAATCATCAAAATCGGATGCAGATAAGCTCAGATCGGGTCGGATTAAATTCTGGCCGTTGGATCGCGCTTGATCGAGGAAATCTGGCCACAAATCATGCTTCGGGAGTCTTGATCACTGCCGGCAGCATTCTGGACCGTCGGATCATTGCCTGGATCGAGCGCTGCCATCCGATGGTGATCCGCATGATGTTTGTATCTGAATAAAATTCGGAAGCAACCACAGCCATCCGATCCTGACCGCAAACAACCACATCCGTCCGATCGCGCAATAACTATTCGCATGGACCGCGTGGACCGGCCATACCGCACACCGCAACCAATCAATGCCGCCGTTGTCGGATGAAAAAGACTAAATTACCCTTGTGAGCCGCGATAAATTTCTGTAGACCCTTAAGGGGTCTAGGTCCACCACGTGGCAATCTCTGATTCGCCGGAATTTGCTGAGCTGGCGGTCCACGCCTAGATCATGGACCGGCTGATGGCTTGGCTTGGCTTAGTGGCTCGGCTTGGCATGGTGGCTCGGCTTGCGGAGCCGGCTGAGCCGTTTTCTTTTTTATTTAATTTTTATTTATTTTATATTTTTTAAAAATTCATATCTTTTTCATTTTAGCTCCGTTTCTCTTGAAATTTATTTCGTTGTAATCAAAAAAATGAGCTCTTTCTATTGATAATAAAATTTTATTTTTTAATTTTTATTATTTTTTTATTATTTTTTAATTAATTTTTTAATTAATAAAAATATGAATTTTTCAAAAATTATATATAAATTGATTAATAATTTTTAAAAATTAATATAAATTAATTAATAAATTAATACTTTTATTGATAAATTTATGATGCTTATCACTCCTCCTATCCCTAACAAGATCATAGGGGCACAAAAGGGGTCATTATAAGGGTCCCTCCCCTCCTGCTTTCTTAAATAATGGGAGGTCTTCATTCATGTCAGGATAAGGTTCTCTTCTTGTTCCTGACATAGTTGGCATTTTTTTGTTCCTTCATTAGGATGAGGTCCTCCTCCTATTCTTGATAGGATTGGTCTTTATCCTCATTAGGACAAGGTCCTCCTCCTATCCCTAACAAGACATAGGAGCATAAAAAGGGCCATTATAAGGACCTCTCCCCTCTTCCTATCTTAAATAATCGGAGGTCTTCATCCATGTCAGGATGAGATTCTTCTCCTGTTCCTAATATGGTTGGCCTTTTTCTTGTTCTTCCGTCAGGACGACGCCCTTCTCCTATTCCTGACAGGGGTGGCCTTTACTATTGTTAGGACGAGGTGCTCCTCCTATCCCTAACAAGATCATAGGGATAGAAAAGGAGCCATTATAAGGTCCTCTCCCCTTCTCTTGTTTTAAATAATCGAAGGTCTTCATCCATGTCAGAACGATGTTCTCCTCCTGTTCCTGACACGTCGATCATGTTTAGTGACAAAGTTCAAAAAGTCATTTTCTATCATCACAATTTTATACCATAGACAAAGATGTTAAAGCAAAGAAACTTTATTAAGATAGAATCATTCATGGTACATTCATAGGTTCTCCGAGTTCTATGGTCATAGAAGATCAGCTCCTCCAAGCTCTTTTAGATAATAAGTATCGGACTGGATGACTTTCTTGATTTCATATGGGCCTTTCCAATTTGGAGCAAGCTTCTCTTGATTTTGAGGTTGTGAGATAGCTGCTTGCTGAAGTGCCAAGTCTCTTACTTTGAATGCTTTGCCTCTAACCCTGAAATTATAGTAGCGGGCCACTTTCTACTTGTAGGCCATCATCCAAATTTGGGCCTCTTCTGATTTTTTCTTCAACAAGTCAAGGTTAGCCCTGAGGTCCTGTGAGTTGCATTGTTCATTGAAGGCCACAACCCGTGCTGATGGTAATTTGAGCTCTATCGGGATGACTGCTTCTATCCTGAAGGCTAAGACAAATGGAGTCTCTCTAGTTGGTAATCTTTAGATAGTTCGGTATGCCCAGAGTACGTGATAAAATTTGTCCATCCAAATTTTTTTTGCTCTTTCAAGTCTTGCTTTAATACCTTGCAGCAAGATCCTGTTAGTTACCTCGGCCTTGCCATTTGCCTGTGGATAAGCTACTGATGTAAAATTATAGAAGATGTTCAGATCTTTGTAGAATTCGACAAATTTTATCCTCATAAATTGGCATCAATTATCGGTTATAAGAGTCCGAGGTAGCCGAATCTATAGATAATTGACTTTCAGATGAAGTCCTGTACTTTAGTTTTTATGATTTTGGTCAGAAATTCGGCTTCAATCCATTTGATAAAATAATTAATTGCCACCAAGAGAAACTTCTACTATCTAGATGCCATAGGGAAGGGCTCGAGTATGTCCATTCCCTATTGTGCAAATGGCCACAAGACACTCAGGAGGGTAAGCTCAGAGGCTAGTTGTATTTGAATACTTGCATTCCTTTAACATCGATTATATTTTCTGATATACTCTATAGAATCATGGTACATTATTGGCCAATAGTAGCCCTACCGAAGTAGTTTGTGAGATAGGGATCTAGCCCCCAAATGACTTTCACAGATTTCTTTATGCACTTTCTATAATGCAAAATTGGCCTCAGAAGGTTAGAGATATTTCAAGAGTGGTAAAAAATATGACCTTTTATATAACTTACCTTCATATAGAACATATCAGGAGTTTTGATTTCTTAGTTTTCGAGCTTTTTTTGGATCATAAGGAAGAACTTCATACTTGAGATAAGCAACTAGTGGGTCGATCTAGCTGGGCTCATGGTCGACCTGCATTACCGACTGCAGCTCCTTCGAATTTGGGTATTTTAGAACTTCAAAGAAGACCTTCTTAGGCAGTTCAGTTGGAGCTAATATGGCAAATTTAGAAAGAAGGTCGGTCCTAGCATTTTCTCCTCTCAGAATCTACTTGATGTCAAAATTGCTAAAGACAGAAGCAAGATTCTTCACTTTCTCGAGATTCTTCATCATGCTTTCCTCCAGGATTTCATAATTATTACTAACTTGTTCCACCATCAATTGGAAGTCATTGTAAGCTTGGAGCCGATCTACTTCCAGTTATTTGGCTATTCTCACCCCCATGATCAGAGCTTTGTACTCTATCCCATTATTTGTTGAAGGAAACTCAAAATGCAATGCATATTCGATAATAACTTCCCCCAGGTTAACCAAGATTAGCCCAGTGTCTGTGCTTGAAGCATTGGATGAACCATCCACATACAGTGTCTAGAAGCCTTCAGGATGGTCTGCTCTTTCTTCTGGGGAGCTTGGTTGCAACCATGGAATACTGATTTTATTCTACTCAAGTTTGGTCTCATCCGAAATAGTATATTTCACTATGAAATCTACTAATATCTGAGCCTTGATTGACGGTCAAGGCTAGAAGTTGATGTCAAACTCCATAAGCTCAATTATCCATTTTACAATTCTTCCAAAGGCATCTGTTCGATGAAGAACTGCCTTGATTGATTGATCAATAAAAAGAGTTATAGTATATCCTTGAAAGTAAGGTCAGAGTCTTCAAGCTGCAATCAGTAGAGCATAAGTTAGTTTTTCTAACTTAGTGTACCTGATCTCAACATCCCTTAGGACCCAGCTTATATAGTAGATTGACCATTAAACTTTTGCTTCTTCTTTGACTAAGACTGCTGTAAGAGCCATTGGGGAGACCGCTAGGTACAAAAATAGTTCTTCTCCAAGTTTGGACTTTGCCAATAAGAGAGGTGAGCCAAGGTAGTTTTTGAGTTCTTCAAATACTTGTTGACATTCGACGGTCCAACAGAAGTTCTTTGGCTATTTGAAAACTTGGAAGAAGGGCATGCATCGTTCGACCGATCTTGAGATGAAGCAGTTCAGAGCTGCTACCTTTTCTGTTAGGCACTGAACTTTCTTTATTGATTTTGGGGCAGTCATCTCTTGAATGGTCCGAATCTTCTCTGAATTTGCTTCGATTCCATACCTCAATACCATAAATCCCAAGAACTTTTCTGAAGTCACGTCGAAGGTGCACTTCATCGAATTCAACTTCATCTTGTATCTCCGAAGGGCACTAAAGGTCTCCTCAAGGTCGGCTATATGATTTATTGAAGTTTGGCTCTTGACAAGCATATCATCCACATAAACTTCCATATTATGGCCAATCTGCTCCTTGAAGATCTTATTCACCAGGTGCTGGTAGGTTGCTCCTATATTTTTGAGCCCAAAAGGCATAATATTATAACAATAAAGACCACGGTCAGTAATAAAAGTGATCTTCTCCTCATCTTTCGATGGCATCTGGATTTGGTTATAGCCAGAGAAGTTATTCATAAAAGTGACAAGTTCATGGCCTGAAGTTGTGTCCACCAATTGATCAATTTTGGATAGAAGGTAGCTATCTTTTGGATAGGCATTGTTCAACTTTTTGAAGTCTATGCACATTCTGTACCTGCCATTTGCCTTTTTAACAAGGACTACATTGGAGATCTAGTTCGGATAAGAAACTTCTTGAATGAATCCAACTTTGAGAAGCTTATCGACTTCCTCCATAATTGCCTTCTATATTCCAAAGCATAGCTGTGCATCTTCTCTTTCATCGGTCGATATTTGGAATCGATAACTAGGTGATGTTCCATGACTTCAGCATCTATTCCAGGCATGTCTATGGGAACCTAAGCAAAAGTATCTACATTTCTTTGCAAGAAGTGGATGAGCTACTCTCATTCCTCTCTCCTAGATTGGAGATGATCTACACTGTGTGCTCTTTATTTCCATCATTCTAAGGGATTGAGACAAGATCTTCCATGGGTTCCTCTCACTCTTCAGTAAGGTCATCCCGGACATCCAGCCCATCTACTGGATAAGGGTCTGATTGTTTGCCTCTTTGTAAAGCAATTGAGTAGTAATGCCTTACTAGAGCTTAATCTCCTCTGACTTCTCCAATTCCATAACTTGTTGAAAACTTCATTTTCAGATAATAAGTCGACACCATCATTCGAAATGCATTTAGGCCAGGTCAGTCGAGAATTGCATTGTTAGCAGATGGAGCTTTCACCACTAAAAAGTCCACCTAAGCCCTAGATTGCCTTGGGTATCGTCCTACAGCCACAGTTAATATTATTACCCCTTCAACTAGCACAGCATTGCCAGTGAAGCCTACCAATAGAGAATTTATTAGCCCTAATCGATTATTAGGTATAGATATTTTAGAAAAAATATCATAAAATAAGACAACAGCAAAGCTTCCATTATCAATAAGAAAGCGACGTATATCATAGTCAGCAATATTTAAGAAAACTACAACCACATCATTATAGGAGAATTGAACTCCTTATGCATCTTCTTCAATGAAGGCAATGGGTTCTTCAATTCTTTGCCTCATAGCTAGTTTTGCCAATCCACCGATTTCTATTGCCATCCACAACATTCCAGGCATCACCTAGTTTTGATACCAAATTGTAGACCCATGATATCACTCGAACGCCAATCATCCTTGACATCACAAGCACTGATATCATGTTGCAGAAGCTGCTGATCTTTAGCATGGATCTGAAGGAACCTATGACATTCTCTATGGGCAGCAAACCATCAATCCTCCACCTGGATCTGTGATGGAGTGCCTCCCTCCTTGGGCTTGAGGGAGACACCCCCTTCTTTAGGGCTTCTTCAAGAACCCTAGGGTGTTAACTCTAGAGAGAAGAGAAGAAGAGAGTTAAGGGAGAAAAGATCTATATTGATTTCAACCTTGAAAACCCTAATACAATCTATGTATTTATACATAGCCATTAGGCCCAACCAAAAACTCCTCTAACCAACCCAACACATGAAAGCACTGTTAGATATATGTGCCCTAGAAGCCAGAATTGGCTGACACCTGTAATACACTTCTAGGGGCAAAATTATAATTTTGACTAAAATCAATAAATGGGTTATTTTCTATCACATATGTGTATTTAGTGTCTGTGATACATCCTTTGAGTTAATGGTAATGATAATTCATATTTTCAAGAGTTGAAAATTTAAGACATGAATAATCATTATTAACTCATAAATTGCTCCTGACCATAGGATCATCACGAGGATGGTGATTGATCCGGAAGGTTGGTGTACCATCGCTTCTCTTTAGTAGATGTGTTTTGAGTCCACGGTGTGGAGACACCGAAGCGAGAGTACAGGTACTCGTTAGAGAACGAGGGCACTGAGCGTGACCACCTCGAGTAGTCATTAGGGAAGTCTACCTTCTCGTCAATGACTGACTCGATGCTGCAGTAGTGTGTCTGGTTCTTTGACCTGAGATGCATCGGACAGTTCACCTTGAGGGTGTTATAGTTTGACTACACCATTACTCGGTCTCCTAGCCATATGGAACCCTGAGGTGTATGTTGGCTATGAGCATGTTCATTGTAGGAACTGGATTGCATCAAGATGGAATCTATCTACCTCGGTGGTAGAGGAGCAGCCCTATGATGATCATGAGAATCAAGTCCAGAAGCCCATGGCCATGGTAGAGTGAAATAATAGAAAGAGTTTCTATTTAGATTTTCACATTGGACTCGAATCGAATGATTACATCATATGACAGAGACTAGGGTTTGACGAGTTCACCTTAACCCTAATCTGATCGGGGCTCAAGATAGAAGAACTTAATCACACAGGTAGCTGCACCAAGAGGTTCGCATTCAGCTCTGATGGGTTGCCACCATATACTGCTAGGTGTCACTGGTGGATTTTGGGAGCAATTAGAATGATTTAGATGATCGATCATTCTAGCTGTTCGAATCAGAAGAGTTCTGATCCATCGAAAGGAGTTTCGATGATGTCGATGATAGAGATCATGACATATCCCATTACCATACAGAACTGAACCTAACTGGGTCACACAAACAAGGGTTTGAATCTGGTGATCATCAATTGAACTGATCTAGTTCAATTGATCTGAATGAGATTCAATTAGGTTCAAGGAAATCGTGCTAGCACTCGATTGAACCTAACGTTCTTCTTTTACTATCATAAATAAGTTGTCCTGACTGAGCCAAAGGAGTTTGTGCTCAATCAGAGGCCTTCATATGGTCTGACTGGAGGTTGTCCAAGTCAGAAAAGGTTGTCTTATTTGTAAGACATTACCTGCCATTTTTGGTCACCTGCCATTTCTTATTCTTTGACTTTGGTCAAAAGTCTACCTTTGACTGGTCAAATGTTGACCATTGACACTTTGACTTTTGACCACATGTCATGCACCTATTGGAGAGCTGGTGGGGGCCTGTCCCCCTGCCAGAACCTGGCAAGGAGAAGGGCGCATGCCACCCTTGGCGTGTGCCCAAGTTGGAGGCGCCTAGGAGTCCTTGTTGGACAAGGACTCCATCTCCTTTTTGGATTCCAATTAGAGTTCTACTAAGAACCAACTTTGACTGGTCTTAGGCACCCTCTAAGGAGGAATCCAGGGGTCTCTATTCCCACCAATCAGATTTAGATCTGATTTCACAAAGGGTTGTGATTGGTTGGGAGGAAGAGGAGTTGGATCATGCTTAGTCTATAAATAAGACCCTGCGCCCAACTCAGATTCTAAGAAGCAATTCAATTGAGAAACCCCACGCCCCAAGGCTGCCTCTCCCCTCCTTCTCCATGCCATAGTCTCTTCTCCCCTTGCTCTCCACGTCCAAAAGGAGTTTTGGACTTGGTTGGTGCGATTCAGATCAAAAGAAAGGCGATCAAAAGCAAGAAGGCTGCGCTGCTGCAAAAGGACGACTGCTCAGATCTTCAAAAGAGTTTTGAAGATCCTCCAGATCAGATCCAGATCTGATTTTTGGAGGTGTGATAGAGAAGAAGAGGATCTCCAGATCCAACCCGAGTGGATACCGGTAGAGGCCAGGCGCTTGCGTGGCTAAGATCCAGAACCTTCCGCTGCAAATCAGGATCATCAACAGGGTAATAGGATTACCCAAATCAGGTAAATTAAATTTGATTTAATTTATCTTATTTTATTTTATTTATTAAAATAATAAGAATCAGATCTAAAACATATCAAGATCTGATTGGAATCAAGAGAAAAATTTTTGAAATATATCTCTTGATCTGATCAGATCTGAACGAACCTGGACCGGGAAATCAGGATTTCCCTTCAACTGGTATCAGAGCCATGGTTCTAAATTATTTAGATCTGATTTTAAATTTATTTTAATTAGAAAAATAAGTGATTTTAGATGTCACATGAGATGTGATCAGATCTGAAATCAGAAAAAATTAAAATTAAATGATTTGGATCTAAGATTAGAAGATATGCATGACTAGTTCTAGAATAGAATAGTTCTATAGAATAGTCTTGCATGTTTTTGATTTAATCTGATTAAATCATATTTTAGATCTTTTTATTTACTATTTTTTGATATTATAAGTGTTATAATAACATCTGAAAAATAGCAAATAAAAATTATTTAATTTTTAAATATCATATGAGATATGATTGATGCATGTCTAGACTAGTTGTAGAATAGTTCTACATAATTATCTAGATTAGAATTTATTTTGATTAGATCAATTTAAATCTAATTTTTTAGATTATTATGAGATAATTTAGATCTAAAAATATGCATGATTTGATACATGAGATGTATGCAAAATATGCCATGATTAGATCTAATTTATATATGAGATATATGATATAGATCTAAAATTGTTTTGTAGTATTGAATGTTCCTGATTAAGGCGTTCCTCTTGGCCGTCCGGTCATAAGAATGAAGAAGGGTTTAAAAGCCCTCTCTTCCCATTCGATGGGGTGTTCTTATGATGTGTAGGGGTGCTGCGTGTTCGTCCTTAATCAGAAATCCAAAACTTACTTTCTGCAAAACCCTAGATCCTGAAACCCTAGGATTTATTGTGCATATTTTGTTTATGAACCCTACTTAATTAAGAATTAAGTTTATGGAAATATTAATTAGGTCTAAAATTGAGAATTTCAGATCTAAGACATATTCATAATACTGGGTTCGGGCTTGGGTAGCTCAATTAGGTCTAAGCGGTTGATCAAACCGAATCAAGAGTTGGTTAGATGGGATCAACAATGCTTAAATTGACCAGCCTAATAGGATTAAGTCTGGGTCAAGATCGAGTCACGATCAAGCAAGACCTAATTAGGCTCAGAGGTTAGAGTCTGGATTGTAGGCTAACCCAATTGGTTCTGGACTCAACAATTTGGTGTCTAAGGTAAGTTTGGCATAGACGACCGACTGGTTTTTAATTGGAAGCTACTCGACCTGAATGCGTTCTTGTACGAGTTAATGGCATATTCCTTCCACCGGTCTCACTTACCTGGCCATATCTGTTGACACAGTTCTGATCTGAGGTGGTCAATAATCCGAGCTAACCCATGCCACTAGGTTAGTCATAATTGTTATGACTAAGCCAAGTCTAGTTTAATGAGACCTGAATCAATTCTCCCTAAGAAAAGATTAAGTCTGAGGTCTTCCACCATTGTAGATGTGCGGGCCCTTCCCGGGGTTGATTGTTCTCGGCTGGATACAGTGGCTCAGTTGCACCGGGAAGATGCAACCATGTCTATTAGGCATTGGATGCTATGGGCTGGAGGATGAGTTGGGCTCAATATTTTCGGATACGGTGAGAGACTCAATTAGGAACCCAGTCTATGCAAATGGTGGGTCTGACTTAACTAAGGAGTGGATCAATATTTCCGGATACGGTGAGATTCATGAATTAGAGACCAAGTTTGGGTGCACCATGATTAGAGAATCATTGAACAAGAGTTGTTCACTCATTGGCTAACCCATCACCAATAACTGTTAGGTGAGGTGATGAGTCAGTTGGTGAGACCGCACCACCCACTAGAAATCATTAATCATGGAGATTTTTCGCATCTCTACAGAGGGAGTGTAGGGATCCGAGAAAATAGTGGGAGCTAATTTGTTTAAAAATAAAATCCTCTAAACAAATTGGTCAAGTCAAAATTACAGTATCTAACTAGAATCTTTGACTCTCTACAGGAAAATGTCTGCGTCCAAACCCATTGGCACGTATCCTGGACACACATAGACTGACTGGACCCAATTATAAAGATTGGCTCAGGAACTACAAAATTATTTTGGGTTCCGAGAAGTTAACCCATGTTTTGGACCAGGACCCTCCCACCTTACCAGCCCGTCCATCTATTGAACAGAGAGCGTCTCTGGAAAAATGGATTGACGAAGATAATAAGGCCAGATATTACATGTTGGGCTCGATGTCTGATGAGCTCCAGCGCCAACATGAAGATATCGGGACTGCTCGCCAAATGTTGGCTCACCTGCAGGAGATGTTTGGTGAACAGAGTCGCGCAGCCAAATATCAAGTCACGAAATGACTTTTTAAGGCTAAGATGCGTGATGGGCAGTCAGTCCAAGATCACTGTCTGACAATGATCAAGGACATGGAAGAGCTTGAGAAGCTCGGATGTGAAGTTGGACTTGGATCTGCAGAATGATATTATTCTGCAATCCTTGACTGATGCATATGGGCAATTCATCATGAATTACCACATGCATAAACTTCAGAAATTCCTATTGGCCGAGCTTAATGAATATGCTGGTTACCGCTGAGCTTTCTATGAAAAAGGTTCTAAAGGCTCAGTTCTTGCTATGGAACGGACTTCTTCCAAAAGAAAAGTCTTTATGGAAAGAAAAAGAAGTCTGTGAAAAAGCATAAAGGATGGAAGGATGGAAAGAAGAAGAAGGCAGAGCTCGAAGAAGAAAGGCCGATTGGCAAAGGAAAAGTGTTTCCATTGCAACAGCTGACGGCCACTGGAAGCGGAACTGCCCTACTTACCTGGCCACCCTGAAGAATAAGAAAGAGACAGGTCCTTCTGGAGGTATGCTCGTTATTGAGTCTAACCTTACGATTTTCTTCTGCATCCAGTTGGGTGCTTGACTCTGGTTCTAGTGCTCATCTGTGCACTTCTATGCAGGGTCTTGAGGATAGCAGGAGGCTGAGGGATGGTGAGACATGATCCTACGCATGTATCGGTAAATGGAGCAAGAGTTGCTGCAGTAGCCGTAGGAACCATACCCTCTTCGATTACCATCTGGTTTAGACTTAGTACTTTGAAAGACTGTTATTATGTGCCTGCAGCAAGCAGGAATTTGATTTCTGTTTCATGCTTAGCACAAGAAGGCTATGTGATTCACCTTTTCTTAAGGACCATTGTAACATTCTTTATGAAAGAAATAAAATTGCAAAGTGGTTTTCTTATTAATGGTCTTCTACTCAGTTACATATTGATGTACCTAACTTTAACTATCGAGCAAAACGTGAATGCCATAAGATCAAAATGACCCTAGGGATAGTCCAAATGATAGGATATCTATGGCACCTAAGGATTAGGTCATATAGCAGAAGATAGGATTAACAAATTGGAGAAAACCATGGGCTATTGAGTCCATTGACTTTTGAGTCATATCCAACTTGTGAATCATGTCTTCAAGGCAAAATGACTAAACTCCCTTTTGTGGACATGGGGAGAGGGCCACAGATCTCCTTGCCCTAGTACATACTGATGTGTGCGGCCCATTTGATGTGCCGGCTAGAGGCAATTTTGTCTACTTCATAACCTTTACCGATGATTCTATCTAGGTATGGGTATGTGTATCTTATGAGACACAAGTCTGAAGCCTTTGAAAAGTTCAAAGAATTCAGACATGAAGTAGAAAAGCAAACTGGAAAACCCATTAAGGTTCTTCGATCAGATCGAGGAGGTGAATACCTTAGCCAAAAATTTCCTAGACTATCTCAAGGCAAAATGGCATAGTCTCTCAATTGGACTCCACCTAGGAACACCTCAACTCAATGGGAAATTTTCAGAATACGGAGGAAATCGGACTCCTATTAGATATGGTTCTGATCCATGATGAGCTTCACAGACCTTCCCTGATTTTCTTTGGGGACACTCAGTTTGTTAACTTCAACTACATATTTACTGAATAGGGTTTCCCTCTAAAATCGTTCCTACCACACCGTATGAGATATGGCACGGTAAGAAACCAAGTCTGAGTCATCTCAGAATTTGGGGATTGTCCGGCTTATATGTCAAAAGACAACAAGCGGACAAGTTAGACTTTAGGTCCTTTCAGAGCTCGATTCATAGGATATCCTAAAGAGTCATTAGGATATTATTTCTACATTCCAGAAGACCACAATGTGATTGTGAGTCGACATGCCATCTTTCTTGAAAAATAGTTTATTCAAGATAGTGGCATTGGAAAAGCAGATCAAGCTTGATGAGAAAAGTCTCACAAGAGTAACGAGCTAAGGACCCAAGTGGAACCAAATCAGGTTGAGCCAATAACAATCACTACCTCCTCCACCTCGTAGATCGGAAAGAGATTTTCCATCCTCCTGAAGAGATACTTAGGTATTATTTCAAGAGGAAAGTAGAGGAAATGTTTCTCATAGGTAATGGTGCTCATGGTGATGATCCACAAAACCTACAATGAGGCGATATCAGATATCGACTCCTAAAGAAATGGCTTAAGAGGCAATGAAGTCAGAAATTGACTCGATGCACTCAAACCAAGTCTGGACCTTGGTAGATCCACCAGAAGGTATAAGTACCTATTGGATGTAAATGGATCTTCAAGAGAAAGATTGGTGCAGATGGGAAATGTGGAGACATTCAAGGCTAGATTAGTGGCAAAAAGGATATATAGTCAACGCGAAGGCATTGACTATCAGGATACCTTTTCCCCAGTGGCTATGCTAAAATCCATCCGCACATTGCTTGCTATTGCAGCCTATTTCGATTATGAAATATGGCAAATGGACGTGTGAAAACGGGCATTCTTAAATGGATATCTTGAGGAAGATATCTATATGGAACAGCCGCTAGGTTTCACATCCAGTGATACTGATCACAAGGTTTGCAAGCTGCAAAGGTCCATATATGGACTTAAGCAAGCATCTCGGAGCTGGAACACTCATTTTCAATGATGTGATCAAAAATTTGGTTTCATCAAAAATGAAGAGGAACCATGTGTTTTCAAAAAGGGTCAGTGGGAGCGCTGTTGTCTTCCTCGTATTGTACGTGGATGACATCCTCCTTATTGGGAATGATATTCCCATGTTGACAACAGTCAAAATATGGTTGTCCAAGGAATTTTCCATGAAAGACCTAGGTGAAGCATCCTTTATTCTAGGAATTAAGGTCTATAGAGATAGACCGAATAGGATGCTAGGACTTTCACAAGAAGATGTACATAGAGAAAGTACTAAAGAGGTTTAGTATGGAAAACTCTAAGAGGGGATTAATATCCTTCAGACATGGTATTCATCTTTCCAAGAAGATGTGCCCTAGCACACCTGAGGAAATAGAACGCATGAGCAAGATCCCTTATGCTTCTGCAATAGGGAGCCTCATGTATGCCATGCTATGTACACGACCTGATATAGCCCATGCTGTGAGTGTCACAAGCAGATATCAGTCAAATCCAAGGTGAAGAACACTGGACTTCTGTGAAATGTATCCTTAAGTACTTGAAGAAGAACTAAGGATATGATGTTGATTCTTTGGTAATGGAGAACTCCAAGTCCAGGGATACACAGACTCGGATTTCATGTCCGATATAGATGATCGAAAGTCGACATCTGGGAGTCTGTTTGTGTGCAATGGTGGTGCTGTCAGCTGGAAGAGTTCCAAGCAAACAGTGATAGCAGATTCCACCATGGAAGCAGAATATATCGCTGCATCAGAGGCTGCGAAGGAAGCATTCTGGTACAAGAAGTTTGCTGCAGAAATCGGAGTAATGCCATCAGATGCCATTCCTCTGTACTGCGACAATAATGGCGCCATAGCCCTTGCTAAGGAGCCGAGGTCTCACCAAAAATCCAAGCACATTGAGCGGCGATACCACCTCATCCGCGATTACCTTCGAGAAAGGGTTACGTCGAGGTCAAGAGAGTCAACTCCGCAGATAATGTGGCAGACCCACTTACAAAGCCGTTGGGCCAGCAGAAGATCGAAGCCCACCTTGAGAAGATGGGACTTAGACTTGTAGCCAATTGGCTTTAGGACAAGTGGGAGATTGTTAGATATATGTGCCCTAGAAGCCAGAATTGGCTGACACTTGTAATACACTTCTAAGGGGCAAAATTATAATTTTGACTATAAATAATAAAATGGGTTATTTTCTATCACATATGTGTATTTAGTGTCTGTGATACATTTGAGTTAATGGTAATGATAATTCATATTTTCAAGAGTTGAAAATTTAAGACATGAATTAATCATTATTAACTCATAAAATGCTCCCGACCATAGGATCATCATGAGGATGGTGATTGATCCGGAAGGTTGGTGTACAATCGCTTCTCTTTAGTAGATGAGTCTTGAGTCTACGGTGTGGAGACACCGGAGCGAGAGTACAGGTACTCGTTAGAGAATGAGGGCACTGAGCGTGACCACCTCGAGTAGTCATTAGGAAGTCTACCTTCTCGTCAATGACTGACTCGATGCTGCAGTAGTGTGTCTGGTTCTTTGACCTGAGGTGCATCGGTAGTTCACCTTGAGGGTGTTATAGTTTGACTACACCATTACTCGATCTCCTAGCCATATGGAACCCTGAGGTGTATGTTGGCTATAGCATGTTCATTGTAGGAACTGGATTGCATCAAGATGGAATCTATCTACCTCGGTGGTAGAGGAGCAGCCCTATGATGATCATGAGAATCAAGTCCATAAGCCCATGGCCATGGCAGAGTGAAATAATAGAAAGAGTTTCTATTTAGGATTTTCACATCGGACTTGAATCGAATGATTAAATCATATGATAGAAATTAGGGTTTGACGAGTTCACCTTAACCCTAATCTGATCGGGGCTCAAGATAGAAGAACTTAATCACACAGGTAGCTGCACCAAGAGGTTCGCATTTCAGTTTCTGATGGGTTGCCACCATATACTGCTAGGTGTCACTGGTGGATTTTGGGAGCAATTAGAATGATTTAGATGATCGATCATTCTAGTTGTCTGAATCAGAAAGAGTTCTGATCCATCGAAAGGAGTTTCGATGATGTCGATGATAGAGATCATGACATATCCCATTACCATACAGAACTGAACCTAACTGGGTCACACAAACAAGGGTTTGAATCTGGTGATCATCAATTGAACTGACCAGTTCAATTGATCTGAATGAGATTCAATTAGGTTCAAGAAAATCGTGCTAGCACTCGATTGAACCTAACGTTCTTCTTTTACTATCATAATAAGTTGTCTGACTGAGCCAAAGAGTTTGTG
>QRFJ01003116.1:34294-60255 GCA_006176705.1 Cocos nucifera | reverse complement strand
GAACCCAGTATTATGAATATGTCTTAGATCTGAAATTCTCAATTTTAGACCTAATTAATATTCCATAAACTTAATTCTTAATTAAGTTGGGTTCATAAACAAAATATGCACAATAAATCCTAGGGTTTCAGGATCTAGGGTTTTGCAGAAAGTAAGTTTTGGGTTTCTGATTAAGGACGAACACGCAGCACCCCTACACGTCATAAGAACACCCCATCGAATGGGAAGAGAGGGCCTTTAAACCCTTCTTCGTTCTTATGACCGGACGGCCAAGAGGAACGCCTTAATCAGGAACATGTCAATACTACAAAACAGTTATAGATCTATATCATATATCTCATATACAAATTTAGATCTAATCATGGCATATTTTGCATACATCTCATGTATCAAATCATGCATGTTTTCAGATCTAAATTATCTCATAATAATCTAAAAAATTAGATTTAAATTGATCTAATCAAAATAAATTCTAATCTAGACAATTATGTAGAACTATTCTACAACTAGTCTAGACATGCATCAATCATATCTCATATGATATTTAAAATTAAATAATTTTTATTTGCTGTTTATCAGATGTTATTATAACACTTATAATATCAGAAAATAGTAAATAAGAAGATCTAAAATATGATTTAATCAGATTAAATCAAAGACATGCAAAACTATTCTATAGAACTATTCTATTCTAGAACTAGTCATGCATATCTTCATGTTCTTAGATCCAAATCATTTAATTTTAATTTTTCTGATTTCAGATCTGATCACATCTCATGTGACATCTGAAATCTTTATTTTCTAATTAAAATAAAATTAAAATCAGATCTAAACTTTAGAACCATGGCTCTGATACCAGTTGAAGGAAAATCCTGATTTTCCCGGTCCAGGTTCGTTCAGATCTGATCAGATCAAGAGATATATTTCAAAAATTTTTTCTCTTGATCTCAATCAGATCTTGATATGTTTCAGATCTGATTCTTATTATTTTAATAAAATAAAATAAAATAAGATAAATTAAATCAAATTTAATTTACCTGATTTGGGTAATCCTATTACCCTGTAGATGATCCTGATTGCAGCGGAAGGTTCTGGATCTTAGCCACGCAAGCGCCTGGCCTCTACCGGTATCCACTCGGGTTGGATCTGGAGATCCTCTTCTTCTCTATCACACCTCCAAAAATCAGATCTGGATCTGATCTGGAGGATCTTCAAAACTCTTTTGAAGATCTGCAGTCGTCCTTTTGCAGCAGCGCAGCCTTCTTGCTTTTGATCGCCTTTCCTTGATCTGAATCGCACCAACCAAAGTCCAAAACACCTTTTGGACGTGGAGAGCAAGGGGAGAAGAGACTATGGCATGGAGAAGGAGGGGAGAGGCAGCCTTGGGGCGTGGGTTCTAATTAGCATTGGAATTAGGGTTGGGCGCAGGGTCTTATTTATAGACCTCTTGTGATCCAACTCCTCTTCCTCTCAACCAATCACAAACCCTTTGTGAAATCAGATCTAAATCTGATTGGTTGGAATAGAGACCCCTGGATTCCTCCTTAGAGGGCGCCTAAGACCAGTCAAACTGGATTCTTAGTAGAACTCTGATTGGAATCCAAAAGGGAGGTGGAGTCCTTGTCCAACAAGGACTCCTAGGCGCCTCCTACTTGGGCTCACGCCACCCTTGGCGTGCGCCCTTCTCCTTGCCAGGTTCTGGCAGGGGGACAGGCCCCCACCAGCTCTCCAATAGGTGCATGACATGTGGTCAAAAGTCAAAGGGTCAATGGTCAACGTTTGACCAGTCAAAGGTAGACTTTTGACCAAAGTCAAAGAACAAGAAATGGCAGGTGACCAAAAATGGCAGGTAATGTCTTACAAATAAGACAACCTTATTCTGACTTGGACAACCTCCAGTCAGACCATATGAAGGCCTCTGATTGAGCACAAACTCCTTTGGCTCAGTCAGGACAACTTATTTATGATAGTAAAAGAAGAACGTTAGGTTCAATCGAGTGCTAGCACGATTTCCTTGAACCTAATTGAATCTCATTCAGATCAATTGAACTAGATCAGTTCAATTGATGATCACCAGATTCAAACCCTTGTTTGTGTGACCCAGTTAGGTTCAGTTCTGTATGGTAATGGGATATGTCATGATCTCTATCATAGACATCATCGAAACTCCTTTCGATGGATCAGAACTCTTCTGATTCGAACAGCTAGAATGATCGATCATCTAAATCATTCTAATTGCTCCCAAAATCCACCAGTGACACCTAGCAGTATATGGTGGCAACCCATCAGAGCTGAATGCGAACCTCTTGGTGCAGCTACCTGTGTGATTAAGTTCTTCTATCTTGAGCCCCGATCAGATTAGGGTTAAGGTGAACTCGTCAAACCCTAGTCTCTGTCATATGATGTAATCATTCGATTCGAGTCCAATGTGAAAATCTAAATAGAAACTCTTTCTATTATTTCACTCTGCCATGGCCATGGGCTTCTGGACTTGATTCTCATGATCATCATAGGGCTGCTCCTCTACCACCGAGGTAGATAGATTCCCATCTTGATGCAATCCAGTTCCTACAATGAACATGCTATAGCCAACATACACCTCAGGGTTCCATATGGCTAGGAGACCGAGTAATGGTGTAGTCAAACTATAACACCCTCAAGGTGAACTGCCGATGCATCTCAGGTCAAAGAACCAGACACACTACTGCAGCATCGAGTCAGTCATTGACGAGAAGGTAGACTTCCTAATGACTACTCGAGGTGGTCACGCTCAGTGCCCTCGTTCTCTAACGAGTACCTGTACTCTCGCTCCGGTGTCTCCACACCGTAGACTCAAGACTCATCTACTAAAGAGAAGCGATTCGTACACCAACCTTCCGGATCAATCACCATCCTCGTGATGATCCTATGGTCGGGAGCTGTTTATGAGTTAATAATGATTATTCATGTCTTAAATTTTCAACTCTTGAAAATATGAATTATCATTACCATTAACTCAAAGGATGTATCACAGACACTAAATACACATATGTGATAGAAAATAACCCATTTATTAATTATAGTCAAAATTACAATTTTGCCCCTAGAAGTGTATTACAAGTGTCAGCCAATTCTGGCTTCTAGGGCACATATATCTAACATCTATATCCCAGCCCGCATGCAAACCAGACTCCGTGCACAGAATCGGTATAATCAATTTGATTTAATTTATCTTTTAATTTTATTTTATTAAAATAATAAGAATCAGATCTAAAACATATCAAGATCTGATTGGAATCAAGAAAAAAAGTTTTGAAATATATTTCTTGATCTGATCAGATTTGAACGAACCTGGACCGGGAAATCAGGATTTTCCTTCAAGCACTCACCGAGCCCATGTACATCCATGTCTCCCATGCTCTTATCCTCTGGATTTAGACCCGACCCATACATAAATTAGCCACCTTAAGACCTCTTAAACCAGGCCTTAAGACCCCTAAGACCATCCCTGACCCTAGCCCAAAATAGACCCTCGCATAACTCTGCCCGTGCATTGAGCCGACTCAGTCTCAGCACTGAGCCAGCCTAGTTCTATGCCGTGCCAGCAATTTTGAATGCGTAGCTCTCTGTTTTGCCTATGCACTGAGACTTAGCCGACCCAGTTTTGGACTGAACCGGCTAACCTATAGAAAATATCCTTTCTATAGTCTTGATTCTCTGACTTTGGTTCCTTATTTCATCTTATGTTCTAGATCTCTTAAGCACCAACTAAGTCCCTAGAATTTCTAGAGCCAACCCCCTGACTCCTCCCGTGGCTTTCCAAGGCTTGGGAGCACCACAAATCCTCTCAATCTCTATCTTGGTGCTCCCAAGCTTTGGCAAACCTCTCGATAATGACCTCCTGCACGATCTCACTGTCCCTATGCACTCGACAGCTCCTATGCAAATATCGCCTCCACCAATCTTCTTCAGCTATTGTGCACCCTTGAGGCCTTTGGAATGACCGCCTCCAGCACTGAAGACCTTGGCTTGTACCTCTACACCATCCTAGAATTATAGGATCTCTTCTACTTAGCAGCTGCATCACTTTCTCTGGACTTTTCTGGTGAACCTACAGCATTTCTACACTAACACATGCTGTATCACCTGATACGATCTCCTCAGAGCTATGCCTGTCCACCTACACGTGCCACTCTACCCAAAACTGTGCATCACTAGAGCTTTGAACTCATGCCAAATTTTTTCTCCACTTATGAAGCCACCACTACGAAGCTCCACCTATATCTGAAGTCCATCTAATGATGTAGAAGTCAACTCTATCACTGAGTCCCTCAAGGATAACCACTCAATGCTGCACTGCTGAGCCTACCGCTGTACCTCGAACACCGTCTTTGCCCCTTCAAACCCTCCATGCTCCGTGGCCCTCTTCGAAGCCATCTTGGATACCTTCGCAACCCATGGGCACCTCCAAAACTCAAGAGCTCATCTAATTCTTCTAAAACTAGCAACTAGATTCTAGAAAATTCCATCCTAACCTTCTCTTCTGCCCCTACACCAGCCATCACTTCAATTGTGCCCGAAGAACCATCCTTCATCTGAATCATGACTCTTCCTGGTGCCCCTATAGAAAAAATCTGATCCATGATACTTTCGACTGCTAGAGACCTCCTGACGCTCCCTGAGACCCCCCTGGCTCTCCTTGAGACCTGCATCCGATCTTCCTAAGATACCATTAACACTCTCTACTGAGATACACTCCTTGACTGTTGCACCACCGAGCCTCTCTCAGCCCCTGTGCCTCCAAGATAGTGCTCCTGTAGTACTCCAGTGCTTCCTGACTCATCTCTATGTCGCTCTACAACAATCCAGCCCTAACCTACTGGACCTCCATGGATCATCCATCTCCATCATCCCTAAGGCTCCATAAATCCATGCTCTGATCGAGCTGCTGAATACATCTCCGACTACTTTCCTGCCTTCCAGACATCGAAGGATGTATAGTCACTTCTTCAGTCTTTCTTTGATTATTATCCCTTGGAAAATCTCTCTTCAACAGCCCTACATTGCCCATCTTCCTAGAGAATCCTGATGCTTTCTGTAGAGATACCTCCCTCAGCTACTACATCACTGAGCCTGTCCCAGTCTTGCATCTCCAAGGAAGTGCTACTACAGCACTTCAGCACTCTCTGCCTATCACATAACCATCATACACTCTGGTCTTTTCACCAAAATCAATCGGCAAATCATGCACCAAATCCTTTCACCCCAAAAAAATATTTTTTTGTTAATCCTCTCAACCTCCATCTTCAACCCGTTGCTCCCAGTTGGCCAAACCACAGCAATAATGAAGATAGATTTAAGACATACCGTGGAATCCTTATGCAGATTTTTGATTTCACCTTGTACAACTTCTCCTTTCCTTCTATGCACCATCAGGCTCTAATACCATATTATCGTCTACAATATTCTAGGCATTACCTAGCTCTGACACCAAATTGTAGACCCATGATATCACTCGAATGCCAATCATCCTTGACATCACAAGCATCGATATCATGTTGTGGAAGCTCCTGATCTTTAGCACAGATCTGAAGGAACCTATGATGTTCTCTATAGGTAGCAAACCATCGATCCTCCATCTAGATCTATGATGGGGTGCCTCCCTCCTTAGGCTTGAAGAAAATGCCCCCTTCTTTAAGGCTTCTTCAAGAACCCTAGGGCATTAACTCTAGAGAGAAGAGAAGAAGAGAATTAAGGGAGAAAATATCTATATTGATTTCAATCTTGAAAATTCTAATACAACCTATGTATTTATACATAGCCATTAGGTCCGATCAAAAACTCTCCCAGCTAACCCAATATATGAAAACACTCACTGAGTTCATGTACATCCATATCTCCCATGCTCTCATCCTCTGGATCTAGACCCAATCCATACATGAATTAGCCACCTTAAGACCTTTCAAACCAGGCCTTAAGACCTCTAGGATCATCCCAGACCCTAGCCCAAAATAGATCCTCGCGTAACTCTGCTCACGCATTGAGCTGGCTTAGTCTCAGCACTGAGCCGGCTAAGTTCCATTGGGTCGGCTTAGTCTAAAACTAAGTCGGCCCAGTTCTATGCCATGCCAGCAGTTTCAAACATGCAGCTCTCTATTTTGCCTGTACACTGAGACTTAGCCGATCTAGTTTTGGACTGAGCCAGCTAACCTATAGAAAATATTCTTTCCATAGTCTCAATTTTTTGGCTTTGGTTCCTTGCTTCACCTTATGTTTCAGATCATTGAAGCACCAACCAAGCCCCTAGAATCCTCGAAGCCAACCCCCTGACTCCTCCCATGGCCTCCCAAAGCTTGGGAGCACCATAAATTCTCATAATTTCTCCCTATCGAGGTCTCCCAGAGATGGCATTGGTGATGCCAAGGAATGGCTGATCTCTTTATGGCTCCTCTCTCTTTGGTGGTTCTGACAGCGATGGTGCCCTTGGTCGATCTTCTCTTGCTTTAGGCCAACGTCGAAGAAATTGGCCAAGCCAACCTCGCCTAACAAGCTCCTCGATCTCATCTTGGAGCTGGATACACTCTTCAATATCCTAATCATGGTCATTATGGTAGAGACAGTATTTATTAGGATTACACTTATCAGGATGAGTGCACATCTTTTCAGGCCTCGGCAGCTGCTCCTTGATCTTCATCAATACCTGAGTTTTGGGAGCATTAAAGGGGGCATAGTTATGGAATCTTCTGGAGGAAGAATTTCATCATGTCCTTCAATTAGGACTCTTTTGTCGATGAGCTTGAGGAGGAGTTCGGGCTCGTCTGCGCTCAGGAGAAGTTCTAGAGCATGGCCAAGCTTCACTCGGCTTTTCTTCAAGTGTGGGCTTATTTAGTTCACCCATTTGTCGTTCTCTTACGGCTTCATCATCCTTCTGCTTGAAGGCTTCCTCGGCTTGGGCATAACCTTAAGCCCATGCTAGCATATCAGCAAAGTCCCTGAGGTACTTCCTTTCCAAGAAGGATAGAAAGTCATTCTTCTAAAGTCTGTCCTTTAGTGCGGCCATAGCAACAGATTGGTCCAGATTTCGGACCTCCTAGGCTACAGCATTGAAGCAGTTGACATAAGCCTGGATGGACTCTCCTTCTTTCTGCTTGATGTTGATGAGGGAGTCTAAACCTCGCCTCAGATGTCGATTGCTGATGAAATGAGCCATGAACTGATGGCTTATTTGGTCGAAGGAGAAGATCATACCTGGTTTTAGTGTCGAGTATCAATTTTTCACTGCTCCCTTTAGAGTAGATGGGAAGGCTCAGCATAGGATCGCATTTGACATGCCATGAAGTAGCATCATGGTCTGAAAAGCCTCCAAGTGGTCAATCAGATTAGTGGTCTCATTGTAGCTCTCGAATTAAGAAAGTTTGAAGTTCAACGGGACCAACTCCTGCATGATTTGTTGAGAGAAAGGGAGGTCAATGCAGATATCATCACCGTAGGTAGGGGGAGCATGGTGAAGTTCCTCGATTCATCAATTTATTTTCTAGAACTTCTGATCCAAGTCCTTTTGGTCATGGATCTCGAGAGTCTTCTCATAGAACGGAGGTAGGAATCCTCCAGGAGTGGAATCATGATCTGAACAAGAGCTCTCTGCTCTCTACTTTCCTTTTCTAGGGGTCATTGGCAGACTAGCCTAGGTGGGTTGTTCGAGTGCCAGATCCTAGTACTCCGATGAGATTCTCTTTGGCTGAACTGATGCCAAAGGCTGTTGCATGGCCTGCACTATCTCTATGAGGTCTTAACCTACTGGATCAGCTAGTTGAACTGCTCCACATCCACCACTACTATTAGTGGAGGGGCCTAGGGTGCTAGAGATGGAGTAGGAGAGGGTAGATCTGGATGAAATATAGCAATAGATTATTGAAAATTATGTTCCAAAGCTAATCATCAGTCTATTGATGATTGAGATATTATAATTAATTTATTAATTAAAAATATTTTGACAACCTTTTTCATCATAAATTTACATCTTCTAATGAACTCCATTATTGTGATGAAGTCCTTAAGACTATTTAGTTTTGATAAAAAAAGAATTTATCGATTAGTCCTTAAATTTATTCACGACTAAATGATAGACTGTTAATTAGGACGACAACGTCTATCGAGCATGTGTCGCTATATGACATATAGGTTGGTTGTCCTCTTAACCAAGAAGTATGGAGATACTGATATAGCATACAGGTGAGATGTATGGATACATCATCATTGAACGTGACCAACTCCAGAGCATTCTGCTATCGAGAATGTCTCTGATGGGATATAGGTATAAGTATCTCTTAGACCTGAGATCACCTCAGTGACTTGCAAGCAACTCACTGTGCTTTGGTATCAGATTAACTGAATTTCTAATTTAGCAATGAAAGGCTTCTGAGCATAGTTAAGTACTTGCAAAGTTGGAGTATGATCAAGATGGAATTGACCACTCCGGAGTTGGAGAAGAATGTATCACTGTATTTCAATATAGCAAAATCTTGGCCAGGATAATTCATCAGATGGATTTGATATTTTGAAATACAATTTAAAAAATCTGATCAGGGTTCATAGTTGAACTCTGAGGTATCCTACAAGCATTATGGTCAAGGAGATTAATTATATAGAAACTATATTCGCATGGATTCTAAGGATGGTGTTCTACACCTTTCGACCTATCCGACCATCGAGTATCATTACTAGATGGTCACTTCGATTGATACAAAAATTTATTCTTGTGCTATCAACTTATGTTTGAACCTATGAGGTCACACACATTATAGTTCATATTCCGATCGGATGGTTGATGAGCGATTTAGAATCATTTTAGGGTTAAACAATCGATATAATTGGTGTTTAACCTAGTGCAAGTATTGCAGGAGGATCGATTAGCAATTTAATTGCTAATTAGCTTAATTTGATTAAGCCAGAAGATTGAGATTAAGTCTAATTAAATATAATTTAATTAGATTTAGTTTGGGCTTAATTGAATCAAGTTCAATTAGCTTATTGGATAAGTCAAGTGCAAGGATGAACTAGTCCTAGTCTAACTAGGACTCGGATCAACCCAATTTTCTAATTTGATTAAAAAATTAAATTAAAATTAAATTTAATTTAATTAAGTTTTTAAATAGATTAGGATCTTATTTAATTAGATTGGTTTACTCTTATTTTTATTTGGTTAAAAGATCTTGTTTGACCAAGTCAAAATAGGAGTCCTAGTGTAACTAGGACTCCCTATTCCTTGCACCACCTAATCCTCACGCCCCACCCTTTTCTTTTTGTATTTTTACATGAATAATCTCTATGCCCAAACGTTTCTCATGCCGCATTTCTCTCTTCCTTTTTCTCATATGGAAGTTTGTTGGAAGACCAAGTCAAAAGGGAAATTAGTTTTGCTTAAGGATTCTATGAGATAGAATCCTTGTCAACCAAAACTCTTCCCATAGGTGTGCCAACCCATCCTTCCTTATTTTCTTTGATTTTCATGTCAAAAGAGGACTTTTTTGTGCACCCTCATTTTCTGATCCATGGAAGAAAAAAAAGGTGGGGGTGCCCAAGAGTTGGACACCCCAACAACTTCCCTTATTTGGTCCTTCCTAGTCTAGGTTTTTGACCTAACTTGGACTCTACATATCTCTTTATTTAAAGAGAATTTTTAGCTAAAATTTTTGTGGATTATAGAAATTTGATAGAAATATTTGATATAGAAAAATTATAGAAAAATTCATCTAGATCATAGAGATATTAAAAACATAAATCAGGGTGTCTAGAAAAAAAATAAAGAAGAAGAAGAGGGTCTTCTTCTAGGGTTTTTGCTTCAGATCTCTTCCTCTCTTTTTGTAAGCTTTTGAGATGTGTCTTAGCATCCCAAATCTTACTATTTTCTTCTAATATTTTAGAGTGTCTAAGTTTCAAAGAAGGAAGCATCAGATCAACTATCAAAGAGAGATCAGCACAGTGAAAAGGATTACCCCTTACAATGAAAAGGTTATCCTAGTTCGTGATGATCTGACTCTAATCATAAATTTATTATATTTGATCTAATTTTATTTATTATTTAATAGATTTAAAATAATTTTAGATCTAAAAATAAAATATTTTAGATTTCACGTACTGCCATAAGGTTGTCCTGCTGTAAGATTTATCCCTTATAGTGAATAGGTTGTCCTAGTACGTACTGATCTAAAATATTGATCATAAAATTTTAGATTAGATCTAAGAGATTTTATGATCTGATTAAAAATATTTTAATCTAATTTCAATCATCATAAATATGTTAGATTTGATCTAGAAAGATTTATGATTAATTATTATTAAAACTGTTTTAAATACATGAACCTATTTAGAGTAGATCTAAAGTAGTTTTATGTTTATTTTGTTTGCATATTGATTATGAATCAAACATGCAACTTAGTTGATAAAACCAAGTTATAAAAATATTTTACAAATATGAAAATTATTTTCAAAAAATCAAATCCCAACCCTAAACCCAAAACTTAATTGAGAATTAAGAAGTTGATTGATTAGGATCTAGGATTATGAATTGAAGATCCTAAGACACAAATCATAACACATTGGGTTAAATGTGTTAGTGGAGATTAGGTCTATTAATTGGGTTAGACCTAGGGTTAGATTAAAAAATAGACTTAATTAGAGAATTGACTAAATCTAATAAATTATTGTCTTAGATTAGGTCAAGGATTTTCTAGATCAATTACAATAGTTGTAGTTAGTCAAGTCCATGTCTTTAACAAGACTCAAGATGGACTCGATTCTTGGCTATGTAGTCTAGCATGAACTATTAGGTTGATCTAATTAAAACTAATTAAACTAGTTGGTGTCTAAGGTAAACTAGATCGGTGGTTTTTAATTGGCAGTCTGCTTATCTGGCCATTTCTGATGGTTTCTAAGGCAAGCTTTGGCAGACCCTCCCAACGATCGAACTTACCTAGCCTTTTGGTGAGATTATGTTTTGATTGAATCACTTGACTATTCGAGCTGACCCATGTTAGCTAGGTAAATCAGTGTGACTAATTTAGGTGCTCTTAGACTAGCCTATTAGTGGTCTCCCTTAAGCTGACTTGGTGAAGCCAGTGGGATGATCATGACAAGCTGGTTAATTTGACCTACTCACTTCTATAAATAAACCCTCTAAAATTATTGTTTCTAAAATAAAATAGTTATATGATAACTGGATCATAGCCTTCCATTAAAGTGGATGATAATGGGTCCATCAATTAGATAATCATTGGAGGCCCAAAGGCTTGGTGCTTATCGGTTGATGGAATTATCATTCATTATATGATCTCTTTAATACATCTTTCTAAATGGTGGTCAGGTAGCCAACCAAAGTTGGGCCTGATCATTCATTGGTTAGATGGGCTAATTATGGTCATGTTAATGGTTGGACCTAACTAGACCCTTTTCTAAAAAGGCCAAAGCCAACTGATCAGGGACTAGGGCAAAATTTAATTACTAGAAATTATTTAAAGAAATAATTGATTATGAACCTATCCTTAGATGTACATGGGTTGGCCAAACAAAGTTGGGCTCGTGTGCAGTCTATGTGGATTCTAGTACCCACTAAAGAATTAGGGTAATTCCTCAAATTGGAGGTAGAGGCTATCAATTCGAATAAAATAGTGGGAGAAACCTTTTGATTAAAGTCCAAATCTTTAGATTTAATGAATCAATTACTAATTAGATTTTGGTTTTCCTTTGTGCAGACATGGCCAGTTTTCTATCGCTCTGATCATTGTTGGATAATGATAAGTTGGTGGGATCCAACTTCGATAGCTAGTACCGAAAGTTGAAGATTATTTTAGAGCATGAACAGATCCTATATGTGCTGACGAATCTTGCACCTGAGGAGCCAGCTGCCAATGCACGTGGAATAATCAGAGACACTTATCAGAAGTGTTTCGGTGATCGAACCATGGTGCGTTGCATTATACTGGCTATGATGAGCGACAAATTCACTCATAGGTTTGAGAGAGCTCAGCCAAATAAAATGCTCCAAGTGTTAGAGGATTCTTTTGGCACATCCGATGACGTTAAGAGGCACAAGACTAGTTGTGCCATCTTCAATGCCAGAATGTGGGAAGGAGCCTCTGTCATTGATCATGTACTGTATATGATCGAGCTGATAGAGCATTTAAGCAAACTCAGCTTTCCCTTGCATGAACAACTTAGAAAAGATGCAATACTAAACTCGTTGCCAAAGTCCTATCTCCCTTTCCTTACTCATTACAGAATGATAAAGCCTGAAGTAAACTACCATGACTTACTGGGGTTACTTTAGAACTTTGAGAAGGATCACCAGCTCCATAAAGAGTTGGTGAACTTAGTGGGAGGTTCGTCTTCTGGTTCTCAATCCTTTAGAAAAGGAAAGAAGAACAAGAAGAAGAAAATAAAGAAGGTGCAAGTTCAAGCTGGGACATCAGTGCAGGGCTAGACCAAGAAGATCAAGCTCGATAAGAGTCAAGCTAAATGCTTCTTTTGTAAGAAGTAGGGGCACTAAAAGAGGAATTGTCCTCAATACATTGCCTCCCTGGATCCGAACGGGCAGAGAAAGAAGCAAGCTATTGCTGGGCAAGGTATTTATATGATAACTCCTTACAATTTCTCTATTTATGATATTACTGACTGAGTATTGGATACTGGTAGCCCTTAACATATTTGTAATTCATTGCAGAGGTTGCAGGTCAATAGAAGATTCGAGCAAGGCGAGAGATTCCTGAATATTGGAGATGGAAGATCAGTTCTAGCTTTAGAAATGTTGAAACTTGTATTTGAATCTCATACCGTTGTTCTTAGTGATTATCATTTCTATCCTAGTTTTTTTTTATATATCATTTCTGTAGGCCTTTTGGCCATAAACAATTATGAAATTTCAATAAAGAAACGAGTTTATAATATCATTATGAATGGTGTTACTGCTTTTTATGGATAATTGAACAATGGTGTATATATGTTATTACAACCTGTTAATGTAGTCTATTCTACTGGCAAGCACCCAAGATTGGATAGTGTATTAGATATCTACTTATGGCACTATAGGCTAGGTCATATAAATAAGAACAGGATAAACAGGTTGACTCAAGAGGAAATCTTCGAAGTCAATGATTATGAATCACTTCCAACCTATGAGTCCTGTCTTCTTGGTAAAATGACCAAGTCACCTTTTACTAGAAAAGATGAGAGAGCCAATAAGCTCTTACGTCTAGTACATACTGATGTATATGGACCAATGAGCACAAGTGCTAAAGGTGGATATGTCTACTTCATCACTTTCATAGATGATCTATCCAGATATGGATATGTCTATCCGATGAAAAATAAGTCAGATTCTTTTGAAATGTTCAAATGATTCTAAAGTGAAATAAAAAAATAAATTAGGAAGAGTATTAAAATTCTTCTATCTGATCGAGGAGGAGAATACCTTTCTGGTGAGTTTCTTACATATCTAGGAGAGAATAGGATTCTCTTCCAATAGACTCCTCCTAGAACACCACAGCATAATGGTGTGTCTGAAAGAAGGAATCGGACTTTGTTAGACATGGTCCGATCCATGATAGAATTTGCCAACTTGTCGATATCCTTCTGGAGATATGCACTCGAATCGACTTGTTATCAGTTAAATAGGAATCCAAGTAAGTCTGTAGTTAAAATCCCATATGAGATATGGACAGGACGTAAGTCAACACTTTCACACCTTAGGATTTGGGGGTGCCCAATTTATGTCAAACGGTTAGTTACAGACAAACTTAGACCTAGGTCTGATAAGTGTACATTTATAGAGTATCCAAAAGAGATCAAAGGATACTATTTCTACCATGCTGATGAACAAAAGGTGATCGTCAGTCTTAGGGCAACCTTTTTGGAAAAGAAGTTCCTTGGTGAAGGAACTATTGCCTCTAAGGTTGAACTTGATGAAGTTCAACAGATAGAAAGTTCGACATAGAATGTTGAACCTAAGTCAGATTTGATCAGATAAGATCCGAAGCTTAGTGAACCAGCACCATTAAGGCGATCCGATAGAGTACCACATCATCCGAATAGATACTATGGATTCTTGGTCTAGGATGGTGATTCCATCAAACTCAATGAGAATGATGAGGATCCGATCATTTATATGGATGTGATGCAGAGATCCAACTCTGAGCAATGGCTAGAAGCCATGAGATCCAAAATGGATTTCATGAAGATCAATGATGTATGGACATTAGTTGATCCACCTAAAAGGGTTAAACCCATTGGATGAAAATAGGTATTCAAAAGAAAAAGAGGCACAGATGAAAAAGTGGAGACCTATAAAGTTTGTCTGATTGCCAAGAGGTATCATCAACATTATGGTATTGACTATGACGAGATATTCTCTCTAGTGGCAATGCTTAAATCCATTCGAATAATGCTTGCAATAGCTGCGCAACTGAACTATGAGATCTGGCAGATGGATGTAAAGACGGCTTTCCTAAATGGAGAGCTAATCAAAGAGGTGTATATGATACAACCTGAGGGATTCACATCCACAGATGAGTCCAAGGTGTGCAGACTTCGAAGATCCATTTATGGATTAAAGCAAGCATCTCAAAGTTGGAACATGCATTTTGATAAAGTAATCAAAACGTATGGCTTCGTTAAGAACGGAGAAGAACCCTGCATTTATAAATGGGCAAATGGTCCAGCAGTGGTATTCCTTATTTTGTATGTGGATGATATTTTTTTAATCGAGAATGATATCCGTACACAACAAGGAATAAAAGTCTGGTTGTCATCATAGTTCTCCATGAAGGACTTGGGTGAAGCATCCTACATCCTAGGGATGAAGATCTATAGGGATAGATCTAAAAAGATGCTTGGTATATTTCAGTCTACGTACATAGAAACTGTGCTGAAGAGGTTCAGCATGGAGAATTTTAAAAAGAGCTATCTCTCGATAGGCCAAGAAATTTCTCTCTCTATGAAGGATTGTCTGACAACTCTTGAAGAGAGAAAGCGTATGAGTAGAATTCTATATGCTTCGATAGTGGGATCTATTATGTATGCAATGATATGTACGAGACCAGACATGGTATACTCACTAGGAGTAGTGAGTAGATACCAATCTGATCCTAGAGAAAATTACTGAAAGATGGTTAAAACCATCCTTAAGTATTTAAGAAATACTAAGGATCAATGGTTGGTTTATGGTGAGTCAGATCTGAAGCTTGTGGGGTTTACAGACTCCAACTTTCAATCTGACCATGATGACAGTAAAAGTGTATCGGGATATATCTTTACTCTAAATGGTGGAGTCATCTGATGGAAAAGTTCCTAGCAACAAACAGTGGCTGACTCTATTTGCGAAGCAGAGTACATGGCAGCATCAAATGCAGTAAAGAAAGCTGTGTGGCTAAGGAAGTTCATCACCGACCTCGGAGTAGCACCCTCCATTGATGGTCCAGTCCTGCTCTACTACAACAGCACTGATGCCATAGCTCAAGCAAAGGAAACAAAGGCACACCAGCGGACAAAGCACATTCTACGTCGCTTCTATTTGGCCCATGAGCTCATGGATCGTGGAGATGTCGACCTTCAGAAGATCGACGAAAAGGAGAACCTAGCCAACCCCTTCACTAAAGCCCTAGCAATCAAGAAGTCCGACAACTATAAGTCGAAGATGGGTATTAGATACTATGCCAAGTGACTTTAGGATAAGTGAGAGTTATTGAGAATTATGTTCCAAAGCCAATCATTAGTCTGTTGATGATTGAGATATTATAATTAATTTATTAATTAAAAATATTTTGACATCTTTTTTCATCATAAATTTATATCTTCTAATGAACTCCATTATTGTGATGAAGTTCTTAGGACTGTTTAGTTTCGCTAAAAAGAGGATTTATCGATTAGTCCTTAAATTTGTTCACGATCAAATGATAAGCTGCTAATTAGGACGACAGCATCTATTGAGCATAGATCGCTATATGACATATAGGTTGATTGTCCTCTTAATCAAGGAGTGTGGAGATACTAATATGGCATACAGATGAGATGTATGGGTACATCATCATTGAACATGATCAACTTCAGAGCATTCTGCTATCGAGAATGTCTCTGATGGGATATAGTTATAAGTATCTCTTAGACCTGAGATTACCTCAATGACTTGCAAGTAACTCACTATGCTTTGGTACTGGACTAACTGAATTTTTAATTCAGTAATGGAAGGCTTCTGGGCATAGTTAAGTACTTGCAAAGTCAGAGTATGATCAAGATAGAATTGACCACTCCAAAAGTTGGAGAAGAATGTATCACTGTATTTCAATATAGCACAATCTTGACCAAGATAATTCATCAGATGGATTATTTTGAAATATAATTTAGACAATCTGATTAGAGTTCACAGTTGAACTCTAAGGTATCCTACGAGCATTATGGTCAAGGAGATTTATTATACAGAAACTATATTTGTATAGGTTCTAAGGATGGTGTTCTACACCTTTTGACCTATCCGACCATCGGATATCATTGCTAGATGGTCACTTTGATTGGTATAGAAATTTATTCTTATACTATTTACTTAGGTTTAAACCTATAAGGTCACACACATTATAGTTCACGTTCCAATCGGATGGTTGATTAGCGATTTAGAATCATTTTAGGGTTAAACAATCAATACGATTGGTGTTTAACCTAGTGCAAGTATTGTAGGAGGATCGATTAGCAATTTAATTACTAATTGGCTTAATTTGATTAAGCCAAAAGATTAAGATTAAGTCTAATTAAATATAATTTAATTATATTTGATTTGGGCTTGATTGGATCAAGTCCAATTGGCTTATTGGATAAGTCAAGTCCAAGGAAGAACTAGTCCTAGTCTAACTTGGACTCGGGTCAACCCAATTTTCTAATTTAATTAAAAAATTAAATTCAAATTAAATCTAATTTAATATGATTTAATTAAGTCTTTAAATAGATTAGGGTCTTATTTAATTGGGTTGGTTTATTCTTATTTTTATTTAGTTAAAAGATCTTGTTTGACCAAGTCAAAATAGGAGTCCTAGTGTGACTAGGACTCCCTATTCCTTACGCCACCTAATCATCATGCCCCACCCTTTTCTCTTTATGTTTTTACATGAATAATCTCCATGCCCAAAGGTTTCCCATGCCTCCCTTCTCTCTTCCTTTTTCTCATATGGAAGTTTGTTGAAAGACCAAGTCAAAGAGGGAATTAGTTTTGCTTAAGGATTCTATGAGATAGAATCCTTGTCAACCAAAACTCTTCCCATAAGTGTGCCAACCCATCCTTCCTTATTTTATTTGATTTTCATGGTAAAAGAGGACCTTTTTGTGCACCCCCCTTTGCTGGTCCATGGCAGAAAAAAAAGGTGGGGGCATCCAAGAGTTGGGCGCCCCTACAACTTCCCTTATTTGATCCTTCCTAGTCTAGGTTTTTGATCTAACTTGGACTCCACATATCTCCTTATTTAAAGGGAATTTTTGACTGAAATATTTGTGGATTATAGGCATTTGAGAGGCCTCTTTGGTGTAGAAATATCAAAGAGAAATTCATCTAGGTGGTGGAGATATTGAAAACACAATTCAGGGTGTCTAGAAAAAGAACAAAGAAGAAGAAGAGGATCTTCTTCTAGGGTTTTTGTTCCAGATCTCTTCCTCCCTTTTTGTGAGTTTTTGAGAGGTGTCTTAGCATCAAAAATCTTCCTCTTTTATTTTGGTATTTTAGAGTGTCTAGATTTCAAAGAAGAAAGCATCAGATCAACTATCAAAGAGAGATCAGCACAGTGCTTGCATACTGTGCTGATTTTTTGCATCAAGATCTCTGATCGTGTTCGTGGACTCGTGTGGATGACTCCTAGAGGCCGGAGATATGTGCAGCTCATGACTTCATCCTCAAGCCTAGATCAGTAAGTTAGAATATCTAACTTGCTCAGATAATAGATCTGATCTGTTAACTTCATACCTGCGTTTGATGTAGTGTAGATCTAGGTTGATTTGATCAATCTTTTCTTTCTTATTTAATTTTAATTTTTGACTTAATATCATACCTTGATTATGTAATAAATCTGAGATCTAGGTGTTTACATATTTATTTAAATAAATATTTGATTAATTTAAATCTTTCACTGTATGATCTTGAAAAAGTTTCAAGATCTATCCATGAAATCCTAGATCTGATTTCTTCATAGAGGTGGTGGATCGCCTCATCAATGTTTTCCTGGGTGGCATCCTTGCAGCACTGGTCGAAGAAGAAAAAGAGGTAAAGACTGAGCAAAAATTCCACCAAGCGGTCCTTTAAGAACAAGGGATCAAACCAAAGGTTCAGAACCCCTCCTTCTAGCACCAATTCTATTGGTGCAGATTTGGTTGACATCGAAGTCGGGCCAAAGCTGGAGAGGACAAGGTCGCTACTTGTGACCTGCAAGACAAGTCCTGATTAGAGTTGGGGGTGGCTTCAACAGGACCCTCCGATGATAAAGTCTGCTTTTCTGGCCAACAAAAATGGAGTGCTTAGAAAATATGAAGCAAAGTTTTTAACTTTGCCTAAAAGTATATCTAGAGGGCCTTTTATATGGGCGAAGCTCGTAACAGACTAATGGTGATAGTCGTAACTACCTGATAGTGGGCCATTTAGGGCCACGTGGAGTTTGTTACAAAAGATGGTATTCGTTGTCATGACATGCCAGTCTATTGGAGATCAATGACTGGAGTTCGGATGGAGCATCTATCAATAGTGAAGGACTTTGTTTTACAATAGTTCTAGAGAAGTTCAGATTTTTTCAGGATCGTCTGCACATAGATTGGCTTCTACCAAGCTTAGGGATTGAATTTGCATAGATGATGAGGTCCTTTTGTGTGATCACAAAGAGTTCGATCGGAAGGAGCCCTATGGATGACTGGAGGGAGACCTGCTTGGCGATTGGAGGGAGTAAAGAGAGAGATTCACCTTTTTGCCTTTTTCGGAGACTTCTTTTTCTTTTTCATAAGACTTCTTTTGAGAAGAAGTACGTCCAGTTCAATAGAAAGCTGGAGCTTTAGAAACCTTTCATTTGACAAGCTTAGCGGTAACATGCAGCATAGTTCATAATACGGCCAAGGAAATTTTGAAGTTTATGCATGTCGGTAATTCATGATGAATTGCCCATATGCATCAGTCCAAAGAATTACAAAATAAATTCATTTTGCAGATCCAAGTCTAACTTCACACCGAGCTTCTCAAGCCTTTCGGAGTCCTTGATCATTTGCAGATAGTTATCTGGATTGACTGCCCCCATCACCGCATCTAGCCTTAAAAAGTTATTTGACTTGATATTTGGCTGCACGACTCATGTTCACACAACATCTCCTCAGATGAGCCAACATTGACGAGCAGTCCAGATATTTCAATGTTGGCACTGAGCTCATCAGACCATCGAGCCCAACATGTAATAATTCTGGCCTTATTATCTTCATTCTTATCCATTTTTCCAGAGATGTTTTTGTTCAATGGATGGACTGGGCTTGTAAGATGGGGAGATCCTGGTTCCAGTACATGGGTTAACTTCTCGAAATCCAAACAAACTATTTTGTAGTTCTAAGCAATCTTTATCCATTGTCAGTCAGTCTATGTGTGTTCCAGGATTATGTGCAATGGATGGATGCAGATATTTTTCTGTAGAGAGTCAAAGATTCTAAGTTACGATATTATTAACATTATGACTTGACAATTTTGTTATAAAATTTTATTTTTTAAAAGTAAATTAAGCTCCACTATTTTCTTGGATCCCCGCACTCCCTCTGTAGAGATGCGAAAATCTTCATGATTAATGATTCCTAGTGGGTGGTTGCGGTACCTCACCAATACTCATCACCTCACCTAACAGTTATTGTGATGGGTTAGCCATGAGTGACACAACTCTTGTTCAACTGATTCTCTAATCATGGTGCACCAAACTTGGTCTTCTAATTTCATGAATCTCACCGTATCCGCGAATATTGATTCCACTCCCTTGTAAGTCGGACCCACCATTGCATAGACTGGGTTTCTAATTTGAGTTTCTCACTTATATCCAAAAATTTTAGGCCCAACTCATCCTCCAGCCCATAGCATTAATGCCTAATGACATGAATTGCGTCTTTTCGGTGTGTAACTGAGCACTTGTATTCAACGAGAATAATTCAACCCGAAAAGCGTTCGCACATCTACCAATGGTGGGAAGACCTCAGACTTAATCTTTTCTTAGGAGAATTGATTTCACGATCTCATTAAACTGAGACTTGTCATAGTCCAGAACAATTATGGACTAACCTAGTTGGCATGGGTTAGTTTGGATTTATTGACCAACCTCAGATCAGAACTGTGTCAATAGATATGGTAGGTAAGTGAAGATCGATGGAAGGAATATGCCATTAACTCGGAGTAAGAACGTTATTCAGATCGAGTAGCTTCCAATTAAAAACGAATCGGTCGTATGTGCCAAACTTACTTAGACACCAAATTATTGAGCCAGAAACCCAAATGGGTTAGCTACAATCCAGACTCTAACCTCTGAGCCTAATTAAGGTCGTTGCTTGATCGTGACCGATCTTGATGCCAGACTTAATCCTTTAGCTGGCGTCAATTATAAGCATTATTGATCCATCTAACCAAATTTGATTCGGTTTGATCAACCACTTAGACCTAATGAGCTACCCAAGCCCGACCCAATATTATGAAATATGTCTAGATCTAAATTCTCAATTTTAGGACCTAATTGATATTCCATAATTCTTAATTTTTAATTAAGTAGGATTCATAAAAAAATATGCCACAAATAATCCTAGGATTTCAGGATCTTAGGGTTTTACAGACCATAAGTTTTGACATTTTCTGATTAAAGACAATCATGTTAGCACCCCTAACATCATAAGAACACCCCATCCGAATGGGAAGAAGAGGGCTTTAAATCCTTCTTTATTCTTATTGACGAACAGCAAGAGGAATGCCTTAATCAGGAACATGAATGCCCAATACTACAAAACAGTTTTAAGATCTATATCATTATAGTCTCATTATACAAATCAGATCTATAACATGGCATATTTTTCCATACATCTCATGTATCAATCATGCATATTTTTAGATCTAAATTATTTAAAAAATCTAAAAAAATAAATTAAAATTAATCTTAATCAAAAATAAAATCTAATCTAGTAAATTATGTAGACTATTTACAACTAGTCTAGACATGCATCTATCATTATCTCATATGATTGATTTTAAAATTAATAATTTCTTATTTATTATTTTTAGAATTATTATTATAATCATTATAATATCAAAAAATAGTAAATAAATAGATGCTAAAATATTATTTAATTCAATATTAAATAAAAAAACATGGAAGACTATTCTCTATAGAACTATTCTATTTTTAGAATAGTCATGCATATTTTTCTATCTTAGATACTAATCATTTAATTTTATTTTTTTTTGATTTTAGATCTGATCACATCTCATGTGACATCTAAAATTATTTATTTTCTAATTAAAATAAATTTAAAATTAGATCTAAATACTTTTAGAACCTTGGCTCTGATACTAGTTGAAGGGAAATCCTGATTTCCCGGACCAGGTTCGTTCAGATCTGATCAGATCAAGAGATATATTTCAAAATTTTTTTTCTTTGATCTTAATTAGATCTAAGATATTTTAGATCTCATTATTATTATTTTATAAATAAAATAAAATTTAAATAAATTAAATCAAATTTAACTTACCTTGATATGGGTAATCCTATTACCAGTTGATGATCCTATATGCAGTGGAAGGTTCTGGATCTAGCTGCAAAGTGCCTGGCCTCTATGTATATCCACTCAGCGTGGATCAGAGATCCTCTTCTTCTCTATCACATGTCTCCGAAATTAGATCTGGATCTGATCTGGAGGATCTTCAAAACTCTTTTTGAATATCAGCAGTCGTCCTTTACAGCAGTGCAGCCTTCTAGCTTTTAGTCGCCTTTCTTTGATCTGAATCGCACCAACCAAAAGTCCAAAACTCTTTTTGGACGTGGAGAGGAAGGAGAGAAGGTGGTTTGGCATGAAGGAAGAGGGGAGATGCAGCCTTGGGCATGGGGAATTGTGATTCCTTTCAATCACTTCGAATCATAATCTGGGTTGGGCGTAGGGTCTTATTTATAGACTGTCTGCGATCCAACTTCTCTTCTTCCCAACCAATCATAACTCTTTATGAAATCAGTTCTAAATTTGATTGGTGGGAATAGAGTCCACTAGATTCCTCCTTAGAGGGCGCCTAAGATCAGTCAAAGTTGGTTCTTAGGAGAACTCTAATTGGAATCCAAAAAGGAGATGGAGTCCCTGTCCAACAGGGACCCCTAGGCGCCTCTAACATGGGCACACGCCAAGGGTGGCATGCACCCTCTTCCTTTCCAGATTCTGGTAGGGGGACAGGCACCCACCAGCTCTCCAATAGGTGCGTGACATGTGGTCAAAAGTCAAAGTGTCAATGGTCAATGTTTGACCAGTCAAAGGTAGACTTTTGACCAAAGTTAAAGAACAAGAAATGGCGGTGACCAAAAATGGCAGGTAATGTCTTACAAAATAAGACAACCTTTTCTGACTTGGATAACCTCCAGTCAGACTATATGAAGGCCTCTGATTGAGCACAAACTCCTTTGGCTCAGACAGGACAACTTATTTATGATAGTAAAAGAAGAACGTTAGGTTCAATCGAGTGCTAGCACGATTTCTTTGAACCTAATTGAATCTCATTCAGATCAACTGAACTGAACCAGTTTGATTGATGATCACCAGATTCAAACCCTTATTTGTGTGACCCAGTTAGGTTCAGTCCTGTATGGTAATGGGATATGTCATGATCTCTATCATCGACATCATCGAAAACTCCTTTCGATGGATCAGAACTCTTTTGATTCGAACAGCTAGAATGATCGATCATCTAAATCATTCTAATTGCTCCCAAAATCCACCAATGACACCTAGCAGTATATGGTGGCAACCCATCAGAGCTGAATGCGAACCTCTTGGTGTAGCTACCTGTGTGATTAAGTCCTTCTATCTTGAGCCCCGATCAGATTAGGGTTAAGGTAAATCATCAAACCCTAGTCTCTGTCATTGATGTAATCATTCATTCGAGTCCAATGTGAAAATCTAAATAGAAATCTTTCTATTATTTTACTCTACCATGGCCATGGACTTCTGGACTTGATTCTCATGATTATCAATAGGGCTGCTCCTCTACCACCGAGGTAGATAGATTCCATCTTGATGCATCTAGTTCCTAAAAATAACATGCTATAGCCAAACATACACCTCAGGGTTCCATATGGCTAGGAGATTGAGTAATGTGTAGTCAAACTATAACACCCTCAAGGAACTTGTCGATGCACCTCAGGTCAAAGAATCAGACACACTACTGCAGCATCGAGTCAGTCATTGACGAGAAGGTAGACTACCTAATGACTACTCGAGGTGGTCACGCTCAGTGCCCTTGTTCTTTAACGAGTACCTATACTCTTGCTCCGATGTCTCCACACCATAGACTCAAGACTCATCTACTAAAGAGAAGCGATTGTACACCAACCTTTCGGATCAATCACCATCCTCGTGATGGTCTTATGGTCGAGAACATTTTATGAGTTAACAATGATTATTCATGTCTTAAATTTTCAACTCTTAAAAAAATAAATTATTATTACCATTAACTCAAAGTATGTATCATAGACACTAAATACAGATATGTGATAGAAAATAATCCATTTTATTGATATTAGTCAAAATTATAATTTTGCCCCTAGAAGTGTGTTACAAGTGTCAGCCAATTCTGGCTTCTGGGGCACATATATCTAACACTTTCATTATTGAATTAAAAATTTAGTTAGTTCAGTATCAAAGCCCAGTGAGTTGCTTGCAAGCCACTATGGTGATCTCAAGTCTAAGGGATATTTATACCTATATCCCATCAGAGCAGTTCTCGATAGTAGAATGCTTGAAAGTTGGTCACGTTCAATGATGATGTACCTTTCATCTTACTTGTATTTCATACTAGTATCTCCACACTTCTTGGTTAAGAGAATAATCAACCTATATGGCACACAATAACCTATGCTCGATAAACGCTGTCATCCTAATTAATAGCATATCATTTGATCGTAAACAGTTTAAGGACTAATCGATAAATCCTCTCTTTATCGAAACTAAATAGTCCTAAGGACTTCATCACAACAATAGAGTTTATTAGAAGATGTAGACTTTTTGATGAAAATATCAAAAATATATTTTATTTAATAATAAATTAATTATAATTATAAAATAGCATAACCATCAATAGACTGATGATTGGCTTTAGGACTCATTTTTCAATAACTTCCATTTATCCTAAAGCCACTCGATATAGTATCTAATATCCATCTTCGACTTATGGTTGTCGAACTCCTTTATCGTCAGGACTTTAGTGAAGGGGTCGGCCAGGTTCTCCTTTTCATCGATCTTCTGAAGGTCGATGTCACCTTGATACATAATCTTTCAGATCAGATGGTAGCGGCATAGTATGTGCTTCATCCACTGATTTGCTTTTGGTTCCTTCATCTAAGCAATGTCACTAGTGCTGTCATAATAGAGCAAAATCGGACCATCAAGAAAGGATGCTACTTCAAGCTCGATGATGAATTTTCATAGCTACATAGCTTTTTTTATGATATCTGATGCTGCGATGTACTTTGCCTCACAAATAGAGTCTGCTATAGTATGCTGTTTGGAACTCTTTTAGTAGATGCTCTACTATTTAGGCTAAAGACATAACCCGATATGCTTTTGTTGTCATCATGGTCAGATTGAAAGCTAGAGTCTGTAAATCCTTCAAGTTTCAAATCTAATTTGTTATAAACCAACCATTGATCCTTAGTATTTCTTAAATACTTAAGGATGGCTTTAACTAATTTTTAGTGATTATCTGCTGGATTAGATTGGTATCTACTCACTACTCTCAGTGAGTACGCCGCATCTAGTCTCATACATGTCATGGTGTATGTTGGAGTTAAACCCGCTCCTGCCAAAGTTCAGCCTGGTATCTGGTCCTAAGATGGTCCTATGGTGGCCAATCTTCAACCTGCCAGTCGATCTTCTAGGATGCATGAGCAAACTATAGAGCCCGTAACACGTTGCAGACCTCACCCAAACAAGTTTGGTGGCTGACCATGAAAGCAACCGAGTTCCTTCATTATTAGTGGCTAGCTTTGGTTAAGCTTCTTTGGTGAACTTGAATAGTGAGGGAAATTGCTTAAGTAGCTGGTTGAATATTTAGTTCTTGCATAACTTGGCCCAGTCGACCTTGAAGCTGGCAGAATTCACATTTAACCAGACTTCCCTCAGGCTAAATTTCTTCATTATAGACCAGATCTCATGATAAGAGCTGCAGATTGGCAGAGCTTCTCCCTAAACAAACTTCTATGCCCAACAGGGGGGTAACAGATCTCGACTTTATAACATTTGGAATCTCATGCGTGTAGGACAAAGTTAATAGAAGGACCTCATCTTCAAATTAGCCACTTGCAAGCCACCTTGAAACTCCTAAACAAACTCCCTCCAATTGCCAAAAATAGCTTCCTCCAGTTGCCTATGAGGCTCCTTCTGATCGAACTCCCTCCAATTAAGAAGTGGAGCTCCCTCCAGTCGCCCATGGGGCTCCTTTCGGTCAAACTCCCTTCAGTCGCCCATGGGGCTCCTTTCGATCGAACTCCCTCCAATCGCCAAGCAGGTCTCCCTCCAGTCATCCATAGGGCTCCTTCCGATCGAACTCTTTGTGATCACACAAAAGGACCTCATCATCTATGCAAATTCAATCCCTAAGCTTGGTAGAAGCCAATCTATGTGCAGACGATCCTGAAAAAATCTGAACTTCTCTAGAACTATTGTAAAACAAAGTCCTTCACTATTGATAGATGCTCCATCCGAACTCC
>QRFJ01003116.1:0-34284 GCA_006176705.1 Cocos nucifera | reverse complement strand
AAATAAGGAGTTGTAGAAGAATCCTTGTCTAGGTCAAATACCTAACAAAGATTAACCAAATTGGGCTAGACTTGGGGCGCTCAAGATGGGCGCCCCCTCCTTTATTTTTTGCGTAGACCCCCAAGGAATGTTACACAAAAAGCCCCATAAAATCCATGAAAATCCTTAAAGAAATCTGGATATGATTGGTGCAAAAAGGGAGGAGTTTTAGTTGCTTAAAATTCTATCTCATAGAATTTAAATCAACTCAAACTCCTTCTTTGACTTAGTCCATATGGAATTTTTCATATAAGAAATAAAGGGAGGAGATGGGACATGTGTGAAGGCCTAGGAGAGAAGATTTTTATAAAAAAATCCAAATAAAAAAAATGCATGGGCATCGAGAATTAAGATGGTGCAAGGATAGGGTCCTAGTCATACTAGGAATCCTATTTTGACTTGGTCAAACAAGATATTTAAATTAAATTAAATCAGAATTAATTAAACTCAATTAGAATAGATCTTAATCTAATTAAAAATTTAATTAAATTATATTTAATTTTAATTTAATTTTTTAATTAAATTAAAAATTGGGTTGATACAAGTCCTAATTGAACTCGGACTGGTTCTTTCTTGCAATTGGCTCATCCAATAAACTAAATGGCCTTGATCCAATCAAGTTCAAACCAAATATAATTAAATTATATTTAATTAAACTTAATTTTAGCTCACTGGTTTAATTAAACTAAGTCAATTAGCAATCTAATTGCTAGTCGATCATCTTGTAATAATTGCACTAGGTCAAATATCAATTATATTGATTATTTGATCTAATAATGATTCTTAATCATCGATCAACCATCCGATCAAATTAAGAACTTTTATGTGTGTGACCCCATAGGTTCAAACCTATGCTGATAGCAAAAAAATAAATTTTTGTACTAATTGAAGTGACATCTAGCAATGATACCCTATTGTCGGATAGATTGAATGTGTAAAACAACATCCTTAGAACCCATGTGGATATAGTTTTCATATAATTCATCTTCTTGACCAAAAGTACTGTAGGATACCTTAAAGTTTAACTTAACCCTAATAGGATCCATATTATATTTTAAATATCAAATCCATCTTATAATTATTCTGGCCAAGATTTTGCTCATTTAAATATAAGTGATGCATTCTTCTCCAACTCAGATGGTCAATTCATCTTGATCATTAATCGGCTTTGCAAGTACTTGATTATGCCCAAAAATCTTTCTGAAGAAAAATCCTGATTTTCCGAACCAGATTTATTGAGATCTGATCAGATCAAGAGATATATTTTAAAATTTTTTTTCTTTGATCTAGATTAGATCTAAGATATTTTAGATCTGATTATTATTATTTTAGAAATAAAATAAAATCTAAATAAATTAAATCAAATTTAACTTACCTTGATATGGATAATCCTATTATCCATTGATGATCCTGTATGCAGCGAAAGGTTCTAGATCTAGCTACGCAAATGCCTGGCCTCTATCGATATCCACTCAAGCTGGATCTGGAGATCCTCTTCTTCTCTATCATGTCTCTAGAAATTAGATCTAGATCTGATTTAGAGGATCTTCAAAATTCCTTTTGAAGATCAGCAGTCGTCCTTTTAGCAGTGCAGCCTTCTAGCTTTCAGTCGCCTTTCTTTGATCTGAATCGCACCAACCAAAAGTCCAAAACTCCTTTTGGACGTGGAGAGGAAGAGAGAAGGTGGTTTGATGGAGGAGGAGAGAGGTAGCCTTGGCATGGGGAATTGTGATTCCTTTCAATCACTTCAATTACAATCTGGGTTGGGCTCAGGGTCTTATTTATAGACTGTCTGCGATCCAACTTCTCTTCTTTCCAACCAATCATAACTCTTTGTGAAATCAGATCTAAATTTGATTGGTGGGAATAGAGTCCTCTGGATTTCTCCTTAGAGGGTGCCTAAGATCAGTCAAAGTTGGTTCTTAGGAGAACTCTAATTGGAATCCAAAAAGAAAATGGAGTCCCTATCCAACAGGGTCTCCTAGGCGCTCCAACTTGGGCACACGCCAAGGGTGGCATGCCCCCTCTTCCTTGCTAGGTTCTTAGCGTGCACTCTCTTCCTTGCTAGGTTCTAACAGGAGGACAGGCCCCCACCATCTCTCCAATAGGTGCTTAACATGTGGTCAAAAGTCAAAGTGTCAATGGTCAAGTTTGACCAATCAAGGTAGACTTTTGACCAAAGTAAAAAAAAGAAATGGCAGGTGACAAAATGGCAGGTAATGTCTTACAAAATAAGACACATCTTTTCTGACTTGGAAACCTCCAGTCAGACTATATGAAGGCCTCTGATTGAGCAAAACTCCTTTGGCTCAGACAGACAACTTATTTATGATAGTAAAAGAAGAACGTTAGGTTCAATCGAGTGCTAGCACGATTTCTTTGAACCTAATTGAATCTCATTCAGATCAATGAACTGGACCAGTTAATTGATGATCATCAGATTCAAACCCTTTTTTGTGACCAGTTAGTTCAGTTCTATGGTAATGGGATATGTCATGATCTCTATCATCGACATCATCGAAACTCCTTTCGATGGATCAGAACTCTTTGATTCGAACAGCTAGAATGATCGATCATCTAAATCATTCTAATTGCTCCCAAAATCACCCAGTGAACCTAGCAGTATATGGTGGCAACCCATCAGAGCTGAATGCGAACCTCTTGGTGAGCTACCTGTGTGATTAAGTTCTTCTATCTTGAGCCCGATCAGATTAGGGTTAAGGTAAACACGTCAAACCCTAGTCTCTGTCATATGATGTAATCATTATTCGAGTCGATGTGAAAATCTAAATAGAAATCTTTCTATTATTTACTCTCCATGGCCATGGACTTCTGGACTTGATTCTCATGATTATCATAGGCTGCTCCTCTACCACCGAGGTAGATAGATTCCATCTTGATGCCATCCAGTTCCTAAATAACATGCTATAGCCAAACATACACCTCAGGGTTCCATATGGCTAGGAGACCGAGTAATGATGTAGTCAAACTATAACACCCTCAAGGTGAATTGTCGATGCACCTCAGGTCAAACAACCAAATACACTACTACGGCATCGAGTCAGTCATTGACGAGAAGGTAGACTCCTAATGACTACTCGAGGTGGTCAGCTCAGTGCCCTCTTCTCTTAACGAGTACCTACTCTCGCTCCATGTCTCCACACTAGACTCAAGACTCATCTACTAAAGAGAAGCGATTGTACACCAACTTTTGGATCAATCACCATCCTCGTGATGGTCCTATTGGTCGGAAGCATTTTATTGAGTTAACAATGATTATTCATGTCTTAAATTTTAAACTCTTGAAAATATGAATTATTATTACCATTAACTCAGAGGATGTATCACAGACCCTAAATACACATATGTGATAGAAAATAATCTATTTTATTGATATTAGTCAAAATTATAATTTTGCCCCTAGAAGTGTATTATAAGTGTCAGCCAATTCTGGCTTCTAGGGCACATATATCTAACAATCTTCCACTTGTCCTAAAGCTAATTGGCTACAAGTCTAAGTTCCATCTTCTCAAGGTGGGCTTCGATCTTCTGCTGGCCCAATGATTTTGTAAGTGGGTCTGCCACATTATCTGTGGAGTTGACTCTCTTGACCTCGACATAACCCTTCTCGAGGTAATCGCGTATGAGGTGGTATCACTGCTCAATATGCTTGGATTTCTGATGAGACCTCGGCTCCTTAGCAAGGGCTATAGTGCCATTGTTGTCGCAGTATAGAGGAATGGCATCTAATGGCATTGCTTCTATTTCTACAGCAAACTTCTTATACCAGAATGCTTCCTTCGCAGCTTCTGATGCAGCAATATATTCTGCTTCCATGGTAGAATCTGCTATCACCGTTTGCTTAAAACTCTTCCAGTTGACAGCAACACCATTGCACACAAACAGACTCCCAGATGTCGACTATAGATCATCTATATCGGACATGAAATCTGAGTCTGTGTATCCCTGGACTTGGAGTTCTCCGTTACCAAAGACCAACATCATATCCTTAGTTCTTCCTAAGTACTTAAGGATACATTTCATAGAAGTCCAGTATTCTTCACCTGGATTTGACTGATATCTACTTGTGACACTCACAGCATGGGCTATATCTGGTTGTGTACATAGCATGGCATACATGAGACTCCCTATTGCAGAAGAATAAGGGATCTTGCTCATGCGTTTTATTTCCTCAGGTGTGCTGGGGCACATCTTCTTGGAAAGATGAATACCATGTCTGAAGGGTATTAATCCCCTCTTAGAGTTTTCCATACTAAATCTCTTTAGTACTTTCTCTATGTACATCTTCTGTGAAAGTCCCAGCATCCTGTTTGGTCTATTCCTATAGAACTTAATTCCTAGAATAAAGGATGCTTCGCCTTGGTCTTTCATGGAGAATTCCTTGGACAACCATAATTTGACTATTATCATCATGCGAATATTATTCCCAATAAGGAGGATGTCATCCACGTATAATACGAGGAAGACAATAGCGCTCCCACTGATCTTTTTGAAAACACACAGTTCCTCTTCATTTTTGATGAAACCAAATATTTTGATCACATCATTGAAATGAGTGTTCCAGCTCCGAGATGCTTGCTTAAGTCCATATATGGACCTTTGCAGCTTGCAAAACCATGATGATAGTATCACTAAGTGTGAAACCTAGCGGCTTGATTCATTATTAGATAACTCTCTTAGAAATCCGTTTAAGAACACCATTCTACGTCCATTTTCCATATTTCGCAATAAAATAGTTGGCAACGGCAAGCAATGTGCGGATGGATTTCGACGCATAGCCACTGAGAACAAGGTATCCGATAGTCAACTGCCTTCATGTAACTATTATACCTTTTGCCCACTAGTCTAGCCTATTGAAATGTCTCCAGCATTCCATCTACGACAATCTTTCTCTTTAAAGATCCATCTACTACCCAAATAGTTACTATACTTGCTGGTGGATCTCTACACAGGTTTAGACTTGATTTGAGTTGCATGCGAGGTCAATTCTGACTGAACAGTTGCCTTCTAGCCATTTTTTCGAAGTCGATATCTGATATCACCTCATTGTCAGTTTTTGGGATCATCACCTATGAGCATCATGTACCTATGAGGGAATATTTCGCTCTACGTCCTCGTGTAATAATATTCCTAAGTATCTCTCAGGGGACGGGACTCTTTTCGATCTATGAGTGGAGGAGCTGTAGTTCATTATTAGCTCAACTGATTTGGTTTCCAATTGGTCCTTACTGTTGTACTTGTGAGACTTCTCATCAAGCTTGATTGCCTTCCAGTGCGCTATCTTGAAATAAACTATTTTTTCAAGAAAAGATGCATGCGACTCACAATACATTGGGCTTCTAGAAATATAGAAATAGTATGCCTATAATTCTTTAGATTATCCTATTGAATCGAAAGCGTCTGAAGGATCGAAACTCTAATTTGTCTGCTTTGTTTGTGTCTATTTTGACATGAGCCGGACAACCCCAAATTCTAATTATGACTGCAGACTTAGTTTCTTACCAGGTGCAATTATTCTCATATGGTGTGGTAGAACGATTTTAGAGGAAACCCCATTTCAGTAAGATAGATTGAAGTTAACAATGAGTGTGTTTCCAAAGGAAATCAGGGAACGCGTCTGTAAGGCTCATCATGGATCAAAACATATCCAATAAAGTCCGATTTCTCCATTCTGAAATTTCATGAGTTGAGGTGTGTTCAGGTGGAGTCCATTGAGAGAACTATGCCATTGAATCCCTTGAGATAGTCTAGGAATTGATCCAATCTAATGGTGATTCACTCCGTCAGCTCCTGATCTAAAGAACTTTATTGGTTTTTGCAGTTTATTTTCTACTTCGATTGTCTGAAATTTTTTTGAACTTTTTCGAAAAGCTTCAGACTTGTGTCTCATGAAGATACACACACCCATACCTAGAATGACAATCATCGTAAAGGTAATGAAGGTAAGAAAAAGATTGCCTCTAAACTGTACATTAAGATGGGCCGACACACACTAATTGTACCTGATGGCAATGGAGATACGTAGGCCCTCTCCCCATGTTCCAACAAAAGGGAGTTTAGTCATTTTGCCTTGGAAGACAAGGATTCGCAAGTGGAATGACTCGGAAAGGTGCAATGAGGACTCAATAGCTATTTTTCTTTCAATTTGCTGATGCCTATCTTCTACTATTGACCTAATCTCAGGTGCCAAGATATCTATACGTATTGGACTATTCCTAGATGTTTTTGGCATTCATATTTTCTTGATGGTGAAATAGGTACACTAATTGTAGCTGATAGAGACCAGTATAAGAACCATTTGCAATTAATATTTCTTTATTCTCTCTCTTTAAAATAAAGGAGGGGGCGCCCATCTTGAGCGCCCCAAGTCTAGCCCAATTTGGTTAATCTTTGTTAGGTATTTGACCTAGACAAGGATTCTTCTACAACTCCTTATTTAAAGAGTCTTTTAATCTAATTTTTTCAAAAGAGAAAGACTTGAGAGAGGGCTCTTTGGGCGTGAGAAAACTTGGGCACAAATACCTTGGGCATGGGTGTTGGAAAATGTGTCCTAAAAACTATCGTTAGCCTATTGATGGTTGTACTATTTTATAATTATAATTTATTTATTATTAAATAAAATATATTTTTAGTATTTTCATCATCAAGTCTACATATTCTAATGAACTCCACTATTGTGATGAAGTTCTTAGGACTATTTAGTTTTGATAAAGAGAGGATTTATCGATTAGTCCTTAAATTATTCATGATCAAATGATACGCTGTTAACTAGGACAACAATGCTTATCGAGCATAGGTCATTGTATGCCATATAGGTTGATTATTCTCTTAATCAAGGAGTGTGGAGATACTAGTTTGGCATACAAGTGAGAAGTAAGGGTACATCATTATTGAACATGATCAATTTCTAGGAGCATTCTACTATCAAAGAATTGCTCTAATGGGATATAGGTATAAGTATCTCTTAGACTTGAGATCATCACCATAGTGGCTTGCAAGCAACTCATTGTGAACTTTGGATACCTAGACTAACTGAATTTCTAATTCAGTGATGGAAAGATATCTAGGCACAAGTCAAGTACTTGTACAAAGTTCGGTGAGTGATCAAGATGGGAATTGACCACTCCAAGAGTTGAAGAAGAATGCATTCACTATATTTCAATATAGCAAAACCTTGGCCAAGGGTAATCCATAAGATGGATTTGATATTTTGGAAATACAATGTGGACGATGACCAATTCAAGGGTTGATAAGTTAAACTTCTAAGATTTTCTGCGAGCATTTTGGTCAAGAGGATGAATTATATCGGAAACTATATCTACATGGATTCTGAGGATGTTGTTCTATACATTCAACCTATCCAATCATGTCGGATACTATTGGTAGATGGTCACTTCGATTGGTATAAAAATTTATTTCAATATGGTGCACTTAGGTTTGGAACCTATGGGTTCACATACATAAGAGTTCTCGATCTGATTGGATGGTTAATCGATGATTAAGAATCATTCTAGGGATTAAACATTCAATATTATTACGAGTCATTCTGATAAGGTTTAACCTAGTGCAAGTATATGTATAGGAGGATCAATTAGCAATTAGAATTACTAATTTGACTTAATTTGATTAAGCTAAAGAGCTATGATTAAGTCTAATTAAATAATAATTTAATTAGATTTTGTTTGGATCTTGATTGGATCAAGTTCAATTAGATTTATTGGATGAGCTTAATTGCAAGGAAGGAACGAAGTCCTAGTTCAATTAGGACTTGTATCAACCCAATTTCTAATTTGATTAAAAAATTAAATTAAAATTAAATTTAATTTAATCTAATTTAATTAGGTTCTTAATTAGACCAAGACCTATTCTAATTGGGTTCAATTAATTTTGATTTATTTTGGTTAAAGGATCATGTTGGGCCAATGTCAAAATAGGAAGTCCTAGTGTGACTAAGAATTCCTATATCTTGTGCCACCTTAGTCCCAACGCACCCCCCCCCACACACACATGCTCTTCTATTGAGTTTTGTGTGACAAAACTCTTCTCTCTAGGCCTTCACATGCACCCCAATCTCCTCCCTTTCTTTATTACATGATAAGATGTTGTGGACCAAGTCAAAGAAGGAGTTTGAGTTGATTTAAATTCCATGAGATAGAATTTTAAGTAACTAAAACTCTTCCTTTTTTGTGCTGCCAACCCTCTTATTTTTTCTCTACTTTTTTTGATGGAAAAGAGGAGCTTTTTGTGTGACATTCCCTGGTGATCCATGAAAACAATAAAGGAGGGGGCGCCCAAGAGTTGGGCGCCCCAAGTCTAGCCATACTTGGATAATACTTGACTAGGTATTTGACCTAGTCAAGGATTCCTCCTTAACTCTTTATTTAAAGAATCTTTTGATATAATTTTTTAGATGAAAAGGACCTAAGAGATGGCTATTGGGGCGTGGAAAAACTTGAGAGAGAAAAGCATTGGGCATGGGGTTTTTGAGAAGACACAAATCCAATGTCTTGGTGAGAGAAACAAAGAAGAAGAAGAAGGTCTTCTTCTAGGATTTTTTCTCTACATCTCTTCCTCCATATTTTTGTGATTTTAAGAGAAGTCTTAGGTCCAAAATATTCTTTCTCATCTTCTAAAAAATTAGAGGACCCAAAAATTAAAAAAGAAAGATCTAGATCGACCATCGAAGAAGGATCAACATAGTACTAGCTTGCTGTGCTGACTTTTGGGTATCGAACTTTTGATCTATAATCGAGGGCTCGTGTGAACAACTTGTAGAGACTGGATGCATGTGCAGCTTGAAGCAACAACCTCAGACCTAGATCAGCAAGTTAAGGAACTCAAGTTGCAAAGGTTAGGATGATTTGATCTCTCTATTACATATCTAGTTTAGAGCTAGTGTGGATCTATGTTGATGTGATCAACATATTTTCTTCTCATGTTTTTAATTTTTGATTTGATATGCTATAATCACATAATAGAATTTTAGATCTAGAGCTTTTCATATTTTATTATGAATTAATATGATTAATTTATGTCTTCCACTGCATAGATCTAAAAAATTTCAAAACCTAACCCCAAAACCATAGATCGATTTCCATCAATTGGTATTAGATCCATAGGTTTTTATTACATAATTTTATACATGTTTAGATTAATAATTTAGATTAGATCTAAATTTTTAATCTATTATTTAAATCTAAAATTAAAAAATTAGATCACATGAACTGTTAGGTTGTCCTATTGTAAGGTTTGCCTCTTATAGTGGAGAGGTTATCTTAGTTCGTGCTGAACTAAAATTTTGATCATAAAATTTTAGATTAAATCTAAAAAATTTTATGATCTAATTAAAAATATTTTAATCTAATTTTTTATCATCATAAATATATTTGATTTGATCCAAGATGATTTATGATTGATTAGAATTGAAATAGTTTAAATTACATGAACATGTTTAGATTAGATCTAAAGTAGTTTCATATTTTTTTATTTGCATATTGATTGTAAATCAAACATGCAACTTGATTAGTAGAACTATGTTATAAAAATATTTTATAAATATAAAAATTATTTTCAAAATATCGAACCATAACCCTCAGCCTAAAATTTAAGAATTGTTTGATTAGGATCTAGCATTATGAATTAAAGATTCTAAGACACAAATCATAACAAATTAGGTTAATAGGTTAGAGAAAATTATGTCCATTAATTGGATTAGACCTAAGGTTAGATTAAAGAATGAACTTAATTAGAGAATTGACTAAATCTAATCAATAGTTGTCTTAGATTAGGTCAAGAATTTTATAGATCAATTACAATAGTTATAGTTGGTCAAGTCTATGTCTTTAATGAGAACTAAGATGGACTTGATTCTTGGCTACACGGTCGAACCCAAAATTACTAGATTGGTCAAAATTAAAACTAATAAATCGAATGGTGTCTAATATAAGTTTGACGCTCTAACTAGTGGTTTTTAATTGGGAGCTACTCGCATTGATCTGATCTTTGATGAGTTAATGACATATTCTTTCCACTGATCTTACTTACTTGGCCATTCTGGTGAATTAGATTTTGATTAGATCATTTGGTGATTTGGACTCACCCATGTCAATTAGGTAAATCAGTGTGATTGATTTAGGTGCTCCTAATGCTAGCTTTAATTCGGTCCTTTATGATCTGACTTGGTGAAGTCAGTGGGAGGATCGAAATTAGCTAGTTCTCTTCTTTCTTCTTTAAATCAAATTAATTAATTTTTTTTAAATTATTAGGTTCTTAAAATAAAATAGTTATGATGATAACTAGATCATAGCCTCCCATTAAGTGGATGATAATGGGTCTATTAGCTTGATAATCATTAGAGGGCCATAGGTCTGGTGCTTATTGGCTAATAAAATTATCATTCATAATATGATTTCTTGACCGCATCTATCTAAATGATAGTTAAGTTGATCAACCAAAGTTAGGCTTAATCATTCATTGGTTAGATGGACCAAATATGATCATGTTAATGGTTGGACCTAACCGAACCTTTTCAATGGAGGCCAAAGCCTACTGATTAGAAACTGGAGCAAAATTAAAATACTAAAAATTATTTAAGAGAAATAATTAGTTATGAACCTACCCTTAGATGTCTATGGATTGACCAACCAATATTGGGCTTGTGTGCAGTCTATGTGGATTCCAATACCCACTAAGAAATTAGGATAATTTCTCAAATTAAAGATAGAAACTATCAATTCGAATAAAATAGTAGAAGAATCTTTTGATTAAAGTCTAAATCTTTAGGTTTAATAAATTAATTATTGATTAAATTTTGATTTTTCTTTGTGCTGATATGGCCACTTCCCTTTTGCTCCAATCATTGTTAGACAATGATAAGCTGGTGGGATCCAACTTTGGTAACTGATACCATAAGTTGAAGACTATCCTGGAGCATGAATGGATCTTGTATATGCTGATAGATCTAGTACCTGGGGAGCCAACACCCAATGCACATAGAATAGTTAGAGACACTTATCAGAAGTAGCTCAATGATCGAATCATGATGTATTGTATCATGCTGGCAGCCATGAATGATGAGTTTAGTCGTAGATTTGAGTCTGCTCAGTCAAAAGACATGCTTTAAGTGTTGGATGAGTCTTTTGGCACATTCGATGATGTTGAGAGGCACAAGACTAGTTATGCCATCTTCAACATCAGGATAAGGGATGGAGCTTGTCACTAATCATGTACTATACATGATCAAGTTGATGGAGCATTTGAGCAAGCTCGATTTTTTCTTACATAAGTAGCTAGGAAAAGATGCAATTTTGAACTCATTGCCCAAATCTTATCTTCCATTTCTTACTCATTATAGAATGGCAAAGCCTGAAGTTAACTACCATGGGTTACTTTAGAACTTTGAGAAGGATCACCAGTTCCACAAGGAGTTAGTGAATTTGGTGGGAGGATCTTCTTCTGATTTTCAATCCTTTAAGAAAGAAAAGAAGAACAAGAAGTCCAAAAAGATGCAAGTTCGGGCAAGGACATCTATGCGAGGCCAGACCAAGAAGATAAAATCCGATAAGAGTCAACCTGAGTGCTTCTTCTGTAAAAAATGAAAGCACTGAAAGAGAAACTATCCTCAGTACATAGTCTCACTAGACCTGAATAGGCCAAGAAAGAAGCAAGCTACTACTGGATAAGATATTTATATGATAACGCCTTGTAATTTTTCTATCTATGATATTATTGACTAGGTATTAGATACTGCTAGCCTTTACCATATTTATAATTCATTGTAGGAGTTACAAGTCAGTAGGAGATTCGAGCAAGATGAGAGATTTCTGAACATTGAAGATGGAAGACCAGTTCCAATTCTAGCACTAGATATCTTAAAATCTATATTTAAGTCTCATATCATTGTTCTTAGTGATTGTCACTTTTGTCCTAGTTTTTTTTTTAATGTTATTTTTGTAGGCCTTATGGCTAAAGATAATTATGAAATTTTAATAAAAAAAAAATTTGTAATATCATTATGAATGGTGTTACAATATTCTTTGAACATTTGAACAATTGTGTATATATGTTATCACAACCTGTTAATGTAGTCTATTCTACTGACAAGCATCCTAGATTAGATAGTGTATCCGATATATACTTATGGCACTATAGGCTAGGTTACATCAATAAGAATAGGATAAATAGGTTGACTCAAGAGAAAATTTTCGAAGTCAGTGATTCTAAATCACTTTCAATCTATGAGCCTTATCTTCTTGCAAAAATGATCAAGTCATCTTTTACTGAAAAAGATGAAAGAGCCACTGACCTCTTAGGTCTAGTACATACTGATGTACGTAGATCAATGAGCACTAGTGCCAAAGATGGATATCTCTACTTCATTTCTTTCATAGATGATCTATCCAAATATGAATATGTCTATCTGATAAAATATAAGTCAGAGTCATTTGAAATGTTCAAACGATTTTGAAGTAAAGTAGAAAAATAAACTAGAAAGAGTATTAAGACTCATTGATCTGACTGAGAAGGAAAATATTTTTTCTAGTGAGTTTTTCACATATCTAGGAGAGAATAGGATTCTCTCCCAATGGACTCCTCAAAGAACACCACAGCATAATGATATGTCTGAAAGGAGAAATCAGCCTCTGTTAGATATGGTTCAATCCATGATGGATTTTGCCAGCTTGCCAATATCCTTCTGAGGATATGCACTCAAATCGACTTGCTATCTTCTAAATAGAGTTACAAGTAGGTCTATAATTAAAACTCCATATGAGATATGGACAGGGCGTAAGCCAGCACTTTCACACCTTAGGGTATAGGGGTATCCAACTTATATGAAATAATTAATCTATGACAAACTTGGACCTAGGCCTGATAAGTGTACATTCATAGGATATCCAAAAGAGACAAAGGATATATTTTCTACCGTGCTGATGAACAAAAGATGTTCATCAGCCTTAAGGCAAGTTTTTTAGAAAAAAAGTTTCTTGGTGAAGGAACTGTTACCTCTAAGATTGAACTTAATGAAATTCAAGAAGTAGAAATACCAACACCTGTAGCTGAAGCAGAATCAAATTTGATTAAATCAAATTTGGAGCATAATATATCATTAAGGCAATCTGATAGAGTATCGCGTCAACCAGACAGATACTATAATTTCTTAGTCTGAGATGGTGATCTTATCAAACTTAATGAGAATGATGAGGATCCGATCACTTATATGGATGCAATACAGAGGCCTGATTCTAAAAAATAGCTTGAGGCCATGAAATTTAAAATGGAGTCCATGAAGGTCAATAATGTATGGACATTGGTTGACCCACCCAAAGGGGTTAAATCTATTAGGTATATGTGGGTCTTCAAAAGAAAAAGAAATGCAGATGGAAAGGTGAAAACCTATAAAATCTGTCTGGTTGCCAAGGAGTATCATCAACGTTATAGTATTGACTATGACGAGACATTCTTTTCTATGGCAATGCTCAAATTCATTTGAATAATGCTTGCTATAGTTGTCCATCCGGACTATGAGATCTAGCAGATGGATGTGAAGATAGCTTTTCTAAATGAAGATCTGATCGAAGAAGTGTATATGATACAACCTAAAGAGTTCACATCTACAAATGAGTTTAAGATGTGCAAACTTCAGAGATCTATTTATGGATTGAAGCAAGCAACTCAGAGTTGGAACATGCATTTTGATAAGATGATCAAAACATATGGCTTCATTAAGAATAGAGAAGAGTCCTGCATTTACAAGTAGGCAAATGATCCGATAGTGGTATTTCTTGTCTTATACGTAGATGACATTCTCTTAATCAAAAATAACATTCCCACACTGTAAGGAATAAAGATTAGGTTGTTATCTTAATTCTCTATAAAAGACTTGGGTGAAGTATCCTACATCCTAAGGATGAAGATCTATAGGGATAGATCTAAAAGGATGCTTGAGTTATCTCGGTCCATGTACATAGAAATTATGCTGAAGAGATTCAGCATGGAGAATTTCAAAAAAAGTTATCTTTCGATAGACCATGAAATTTCTCTCTCCAAGAAGAATTGTCGGACAACTCCTAAAGAGAGAGAACGTATGAGTAGAATCCCATATGCTTCGATAAGGGGATCTATCATGGACGCTATGACATATTCAAGACCAGATGTGGCATACTCACTAGGAGTAGTGAGTAGATACCAATCTGATGTAGGAGAAAATCAATGAAAAGTGGTTAAATCCATAAGTATTTAAGAAATACTGAGGGCTAATGGTTAGTTTATGGCGAGTCAGATCTGAAACTTGAGGGATTTACAGACTCCAGCTTTCAATCTGACCATAATGATAGTAGAAGCATGTTGAATTATATTTTTATCCTAAATGGTAGAGTCATCTACTGGAAAAGTATCAAGCAGTATACTATAGTTAACTCTATTTGTGAGATGGAGCACATCGCAACATCAAATGCCATGAAGAAAGCTGTGTAGCTAAGAAAATTCATCACCAAGCTCGGAGTAGCACCCTCACTTGATGGTTTTATCCTACTCTACTGTAACAGTACTAGTGCCATTACTCAAGCAAAGAAACCGAAAGCACACCACGGACAAATCACATACTGCGCCGCTATCACTTGATCCGAAAGATCGTGAATCGAGATGATGTCAACCTTCAGAAGATTGATGGAAAGAAGAATCTGACCGACCTCTTTGCTAAAGCCCTGGCAATAAAAGAGTTTGACAACCATAAGTCAAAGATGGGTATTAGATACTGTGCCAAGTGGCTTTAGGATAAGTGAAAGTTGTTAGAAAATATATTCCAAAGTCAATCATCAGCCTGTTGATGATTGTACTATTTTATAATTATAATTAATTTATTATTAAATAAAATATATTTTTAATATTTTTAGAATAAAGTCTATATCTTCTAATGAACTCCATTATTGTGATGAAGTCCTTAAGACTATTTAGTTTTAATAAAGAGATGATTTATCGATTAGTCCTTAAATTGTTCATGATCAAATGATACGCTGTTAATTAGGATGATAACGCTTATCAAACATAAGTCGTTCTATGCCATATAGGTTAGTTGTCCTCTTAACCAAGGAGTATGGAGATACTGATATAGCATACAAGTGAGATATAAGGATACATCATCACTGAATATGATCAACTCCAGAGCATTCTGCTATCGAGAATTACTTTGATGGAATATAGATATAAGTGTCCCTTAGATCTGAGATCATCATAGTAGCTTGCAGGTAACTTACTATGCTTTGGTGTCGGACTAACTGAATTTTTAATTCAGTGATGGAAGATTTTTTGGCATAATCAAGTACTTACAAAGTCAGTGAGTGATCAAGATGGGATTGACCACTTCAAAAGTTGGAGAAGAATGCACCATTGTATTTCAATATAGCAAAACCTTGGCTAGGGATAATCCATTAGATGGATTTGATATTTTGAAATACAATGTGGATGACCTAATCAGGATTGATAGTTAAACTCTGAGATTTTCTGCAAGCATTTTGGTCAAGGAAAAGAATTATATGGAAACTATATCCACATCGGTTCTAAGGATATTATTCTACACATTCGATCTATCCAGCCGTTAGGTATTATTGTTAGATGGTCACTTGGATTGGTATAAAAATTTATTTTTATACTATCGACTTAGGTTCAAATCTATAGAATTACATATATAAGAGTTTTCGATCTGATTGGATGGTTGATCGATGATTAAAAATCATTCATAAGTCAAACAATCAATATAATTGATGTTTGACCTAGTGCAAGTATTCCAGGAGGATCGATTCATAATTGGATTGCTATTTAGCTTAATTTAATTAAGCTAAAGAGTTGAGATTAAGTCTAATTAAATATGATTTAATTAGATTTGGTTTAAACTTGATTGGATCAAGTCCAATTGGTTTATTGGATGAGCCAATTGCAAGGAGGAATGAGTCCTAGTTCAATTAGGACTTGTATCAACATAATTTTTAATTTGATTAAAAATTAAATTAAAATTAAATCTAATTTAATCTAATTTAATTAGATTTTTAATTAGACTAAAATCTATTTTAATTGGGTTCAATTAATTATAATTTAATTTGGTCCAAGGATCAAGTTGGACCAAGTCAAAATAGGAGTCCTAGTGTGACTAGGACTCCTTATTCTTGTGCCACCTTAGTCCCAATGCCCCCCCCCATGCCCTTCTATAGAGTTTTGTGCGACAAAACTCTTCTCTCCAGGCCTTCATGCGCACCCTAATCTCCTCTCTTTCTCTCTTACATGATAAGATGTTGTAGAAGTCAAAGGAGTTTGAGTTGATTTAAATTCCATGAGATAGAATTTTAAGCAACTAAAACTCTTCCTTTTTTGTGCCGCCAACCCTCCTATTTTTCTCTACTTCTTTCAATGGAAAAGAGGAGCCTTTTGTGCAACATTCCCTAGTGGTCCACGAAAAAAATAAAGGAGTGGCGCCCAAGGGTGCCCTAAGTCTAGTCCTACTTGGATAATACTTGACTAGGTATTTGACCTAGTCAAGGATTCCTCCATAACTCTTTATTTAAAGAGTCTTTTGATATGATTTTTCAGATGAAAAGGACCTAAGAGATGGCTATTAGGGCGTGGAAAAACTTGAGAGAGAAAAGCATTGGGCATGGGGTTTTTGAGAAGACACAAGTCCAATGTCTTGGTGAGAGAAACAAAGATGAAGAAGAAGGTCTTCTTCTAAGATTTTTTCTCTAATCTCTTCCTCCATCTTTTTATTATTTTAAGAGGAGTCTCAAGTCCAAAATCTTTTTCTTCATCTTCTAAAAAATTGGAGGATCAAAAAATTAAAGAAGAAAGATCCAAATCGACCATCGAAGAAGGATCAGCATAGTACTAGCATGCTGTACTGATTTCTAGACATCGAACTTCTAATCTACGATCAAGGGCTCATGTGAACAACCTATAGAGATCGGACGCGTGTGCAACTCGGAGCAACAACCTCAGGCTCGGATCAGCGAGTTATGAAACTCAAGTTGCAAAGATAAAAGCAATTTGATGTCCATATTATATATCTAGTTTTGATCTAGTGTAGATCTATGTTGATGTGATCAACATATTTTCTTCTCATATTTTAATTTTTGATTTAATGGCATGCTATAATCATATAATAGGATCCTAGATCTAGGGCTTTACATATTTTATTATGAATTAATATGATTAATTCATGTCTTCCGCCGCGTAGATCTAAAAAATTTCAAAATCTAACCCCAAAACCCTAGATCGGTTTCCATCAGTGGGAATTTTGTGGAGAGAAAAACCTTTATGTTGGTGAGAGAAATAAGGAAGAAGAAGGATCTTCCTCTAGGATTTTTTCTTTACATCTCTTCCTCCATCCTTTTGTGATTTTGAGAGGAGTCTCAGGTCCAAAATCTTCTTCCTCATCATCTGGTTATTGGAGGATCCAAAAATTGAAGAAGGAAGATCCAGATTGACCATCAAAGAAGGATCAGCATAGTATCGAGCATCGAACTTCTGATCTACGATTGAGGGCTCATGTGGATAACCTGTAGAAGTTGAACGTATGTGCGGCTTGGAGCAACAACCTCAGGCCCGGATCAACGAGTTAAGGAACTCAAGTTGCAAAGGTAAGGATGATTTGATCTCTCTATTACACATCTAGATTTGATCTAGTGTAAATCTATGTTGATGTGATCAATACCTTATTTTTTGATATTTTATTTTTTGATTTAATAACATGCTTTGATCATGTAATAGAATCCTAGATCTAGGACTTTTTATATTTTATTATGAATTAATATGATTAATTCATGTCTTTCACTGCATAGATTTGAAAAGTTTCAAAATCTAACCCCGAAATCCTAGATCAATTTCCTTCAGGTTCTCAGAGGGCTAGACGAGAGCTTTAGAAGACATGTGAGTTGTTGTCTGGTCCTTGATTGATCCCTCGAATCAAACCCTGCAAAACCATAGAAGACAAGGAAAGTCCTTACACCAAGAGGGTTTTTGGTGGCGGACCCTTTAATGCTTAAGCCAATCTTTCATGGAGACAAATAGAAGAGATATGAGCTTTTGAGGTGGATTAATAGTTGATGGAATCAAATATGAGGTGAGAGGAGTGTAGGTTAGTCAGATACCGAATGGTATAAGAGGGGCTCTAATGGGTTCAAATGAGCTCAGAGCTTGGTGGGAGACATGAATCCAATTCGCATGATCTTCATCTCCAGGAGAGGGGTATGCAGAGCAAGTGTCTACTTACCTATAGGGTGTGGGGAGCGTGCCATACATGGACGAAGGTGGGAATTTATCATCTAGAGAGCGCATGCCATCTCTTACCTCTAGGGGCTGCGAAGGTGCGCCTAGGTTGTTGGGAAATAACAACTCACACGTCTTGAGTTTGTTGGGGTTGAGTAGTGGAGGAGCGGAGTTGACAGTTTATTGTCTAGCGGATGAAAAACCCTGAAATTTTTCTGACACGATCATGGGAGTTCATGTTGCAATGATCTATTAGCCGCAATGGTACCTCTCAATAGGGACACGTGCCTCTATTAGGGTGTCAGCGTCACGATGGATGAAATATTCTGAATGTATCAAAATGTACTTTCGTGTAAGTTTAGGAGTGGCTTAGAGGGATAGTTTTGATTAATTTTTGTTAAAGAAATCAACCACGTTTCAGGAATCAACCACATTTTAATTATGAATCTGGAAAATCAATTAAATTATAATATAAGGAAGATTATAGTGAAATTTTCAAGAGTTACTTGGAGAGTGAATGTAAGTGTTGGATTTGGCTATTCTTTCTTTACTTTCATTTGCATCTTTATATATAATTTTAAATTGTATTGCTCTCATTTCACTATAGCTTCACTTAGTTTTAAATTTTGAAAAAACCTAATTCATCCTCTCTCTCTCTTGGATTATCTATGTAGGCAATAGGAACATTGTGTTTTCTCGTGCCCATCAATCGTGGAGGTTTGGAGCACTCTAAAAAGGACCTAGCTGGCTCCATATCAGTTTACCCCATTCCAGGTTCTAATTGATCTCTCTTCCAGCTCCCGGGTCTCTGAGAGTCACAAAACAGTTATGTGCTACATTGCCTGGACCATCTGGAACTCAAGAAATAATTATATCTTCAGAGGGACATAATACTCCACTGTAGAATCTATTCCTTAGCTCTCTGGCATGCGCATAAATTTATCCAAGCATCTATTATTTCATGTTTGATTCGTGATCTCAGTCTTGGGTTATTTGCGGCTCGGTGAGCCCATCACATTCATGCCCCCACCAGTCAATGTCATGGGTGCCCCCGCTCTATGATTTTGTCAAAAAAAAATTCTGATGCTTCCTGGTTGAATGGTAGAGCTGGTCTGGGATGCACAACCATAGATAACTATGAAGTGGCTTTGTATGCTGGCTCAGTTAAATCAATTGCCTCATCGATTCCTAAGATTGGAATTACAAGCTGCATGGACTGCTGTGAATGCAGCTGTTTACCATCTTGGTTTTACATATATCCGGCTTGCAGGAGATTCTATGCCCGTCCTCAACTGAATCGACAAGAATTGCAAAATAAATAGTTTGATGACATCACTCAGAACTCTACGTCCTCTACACCATCTGTTGGCTGATATCGTTCGCTGTGTCTTTGAGTTGGACCATTTTAGAGCCTCTCATGTTTTCAGAGAATCAAACCAACCAACCTTTGCAAGTCTACCAGGACATGGGATCTTTCGGTTTACTCGCTTGTTGGTCATGGCCGACATGGTTGGGATATAATCTTTCCTATACGTTTCTTCTTCTTTTCGGGGCTTAGCAGCACCCACCACAACCCACCCGCTCCCGCTCCAAAAAAAAAAATAAAAAATGATGCATTCTTTTTTTTTTGTCATGGTAATTTATTGGATAAATGCGATTCTATTCCTATTCTTTCACTGCATCAGGATGTTGGACCACACAGGTGTCTATCATGCTAGTTTGCCATATTAATCAAGTCCATCAACCTAGTTATGAATTGCAGGCCAAACAGGTTCGGTCCCTTGGTCAACGGAATTAATGTCTATTAGTGAATGCAATTAAATGACAAAGTCAAAACTAATAGGAATGCTGGACCGCAAGATAATAGTAATAGTACCAAAGAATAATTGAGATTACTCCCCTGGATGGTCTAGGAGAGATGCATGCCAAGGCAAGACGGTTGGTATCAACACATATATACAAATCGAAGTATTGGAGTGAGTGGACCATCGAACCTGTGACGAAGCCTGGATGTGGAGCAGATTAGGCCACCGCTCGCAGCGGTAGGGATTTTACTAATTAATCGGGGTCAAAGCGAGATCATTGCAACCGGAACTCTTGCTTAGAGGACAAGAAGAGATATCATCCGATCGAAGGATTAGTTTGGTTCATGAAAAAAAAAATTTCTCGAGAGAAGTAACTTTTTAGAAAGTTAGTTCACGAAAAGTTACTTGCTAAAAATAGAATTTTGGTATATTTGATTAACTAGGACTTATTGGCAAATGACTTATATCTGATTGAGTATTTATTTTTTTAGAAAAACTATATAAAATATTCATTATATCTTTAATAGATATAAAATCATATATTTTACTCCTAAACTTTATATACATAATAATATTATATTTATATTAATATAAATATAATATTAATATATTATAATATAATATTAGATTATAATAATTTATTATATTATTTAATACTAATATATATTATATTATGTTAATGCAATATTAATATTTTAATATGATGAATTTATTAATATCTTAATAAATATTGTTGGTGCGAAATCTGGTTGCCGTTGGAGAAGTGCTGGAGTTGGAGAAGATGAAGTCACCGTCGGTGACTTGCAAAACAAGTCTCATCTAGAGCCCGGGGTGGTGGCTCCGGCAAGACCCTCTGACGGTCAAGTTAGCTTTTTCAGTCAACAGAAATGGAGTGCACAGTCAAGAAAGTTGCAGAGTTTTGGAAGGAAGAAGAGAGCCTCCAGAAAACGTATCTGGAGGGTCCCTTTTATAGACGAAGGCTGTAATAAACTGATAGTGAAAGCCATAACTGTCAAGTAGTGGGCCGCTCGGGGCCACGTGGAATTTGTTATGGAGGATAGTGTTTGTTGTCGTGAGATGCCAATCTGTTTGAGATTTGATAGTCAAAGTTTGGAGAGGTGGGCGTCGGTTGATGATGACCTTTGAGCTATATCAATTCTAGAGGAGTTCGGACTCCTTCAAGGTAGTCTGGGTGTGGATGGGTTCATGCCATGTATGAGATTGGACTCGTGTGGAGACCTTCCTGGATGACTGTGGAAAGTTTAGCCTTTGGAGGAGTCCAAAAGGAGTTTAGCTACTGAAGGAGTCCAGAAGCAGTTCGATTGCTGAAGAAGTCCGAAAAGGATTCGACCGCTGGAGGAGTCTAGAAGGAGTTCGGAAGGAGTTCGGCTGCTGAAGAAATTCGGAAGGAGTTCGGTTGCTTAAGGGGTCCGAAAAGGATTCGACTGTCGGTGGAGTCCAGAAGGAGTTCGACTGCTGAAAGAGTCCGAAAGAAGTTCGACCGCTGAAGGGGTCCGAAAAGGGTTCCACCACTGGAGGAGTTCAAAAGGAGTTTGGCTACTGAAGAAGTTTGGAAGGAGTTTGGCTGTTGAAGGGGTCCAAAAAAGGTTCGGCCACTAGAGGAGTCTGAAAGGAGTTCGGCTACTGAAGGAGTCCGGAAGGAGTTTGGCTACTGAAGGGGTCCGAAAAAGAAGAATTCTCAATCGAAGCTCTTCTGTGGTTATCAGTTACATTAGGCTAAGCATCAGATTAGACTGCGACGGAAGTGGGGTTTATCCCCAACAATAGTCCCCCTACTCCCAAGTTCGAAATTTGAAGGAAGGGAGGAAAAAGGTGATGGTCGAAGTTCGGTCCTGGGTTTCCATACTTGTCAGAATAAGATGTTTTGGTATTTACCGTGCTAGCACTAAAACTTTCTAACTCTGAAATGAGTCCAAAAAAATGGCCCTTCGAATCTCCCACCGAAACTCTGCCCCAGGTACGATGCCATAAAGACTCCTTCCATCATCGCTCCTCTATCATGATTAGTGGGACACACGACGCACGCTGACCGACCGAAGTCGATCCGCAATCATAACTGCTTCGGATTACCTCTAGCTATTTAAGGCCTTCTCCTATTGTTCGAAAGGCATTCCTGCTCGAGTCTTCTTCTTCCTTCGACCTCCGTTTGCCTTCTTCCCGAAGGTCTCATCCTTCTCTCTCCTTCCTGAGCTTCGGACATTCTTTCGATTGATCCTCATCGCATCATCATCCTTTCATCCTCCTTGGATAGTTTAGGTCAGTTTCGTAACCCTTCTCTTAGGCTATTCGTGCTTATCACTTCTGGCCCCTTACTTTTTTGATTTTTTTGGAGGGGGTTTTCTTGGGGTTTATCTCGATCCGAGTGTTTTCCAAAATCTTCCACTCCATCGATTCATGAGGCTCATCCGGACTGACCTTCTTTAATTTTGCATCCCTAACTAAGGTAGAACCCAAGAATATGTCCTGCTCGTCTTTTGCTCCAGACACCATCCCGTCCGTCCTTATCCTGGATGATCTTTCTCTGATCCGAATTCAATATGGAATCCCTCTAGAATATGACCTTGAACTCCCCTACTCCGACGACTGGGTTAGCTCTCCTCCGATCGATCGATTTTGTTTGTACTTAGAAGCTTTGCACGCCAGGCTTAGACTCCTGTTGCCCCCATTCATACTCGTCCTCTTTCAGTTTTTAAACATCTCCTTCGCATCTATTGTACCGAACTCTTTTGGGTTCGTCATAGGTTTCCTCTCTCTTTGTCGATTAACCGAAGTCCAGCCGACCATTTCATTTTTTAGGAATTTCTATACCTTCAAGCGCCATCCTTCCGCGAAGGATTGATGGTACTTTTTTCTTAAGATCGACAAGAAGGGTTATTGAAAGGTGCCCCTTCTTCCGTTCACAACTGGAAGGAAATATTCTTTTTTGTACATTGCCCAATCTTGCCATTAGGTCTTCCTTCATGGGATTATATTAGAAAGTCAGTTCGCCGAGCTCCTACCTTAGACGGAGCCGACCTTGATTCCTCTGATAAACTCAAGGTGTACCGAGCTCCTCTTCTTTCCGACCTTCTAAAGGAACAGACCGTGTTCAACCTAGGTTTGAGTCCCCGCGATCCTGTTGGTACATCTTTTAATTTTTGAATCTAAATGGTTTCGCACATGTGTATTGCCACTAACCGCTCTTCTTTTTCTGCTACAGAGATGGACGCACAAGCTGCCAAGATGCTTACCAAATGACTCTTCACCAGAAAGAGGAAAGGAAAGGTGCAAAATGATGGCTCAAAGAGGGCGAAGGTCGGTGTTTTCAGCTCTGGAGTCCCCGCCTCTACTGCCGCTGCATCCGAGGTCATCATCGATGTCGAGATTACCCCAACTATCGAGGTTGACACCGCTAGCCCAGGCCTGGTGTCTTCCATGCCCTCAAGTCCCTCCAACGAGGATCGGATTTCGGAGCATCCTATCAAAAAAGAGACAAGAGAGGAAAGAAAAAAGAAAGCTATTGCAAAGATGTCCTGCAAGGCTCGCTTGGCAGACCGGATGGCGACGACAACGAACGAGGGGAGGATCCCTTCGACAACCCAGAGATCGTCTGGGATCTTGCCGATAGGTTTGTCATGCCCGAGGTGGTGGACCAGATGGCCGACCTGGACCCACCGTAACTCATCTGGGGTTCTCTTGGAACCATTCTCAAGATGATTGCTTCATTGCTCGACTCTTTCTCTTCTCTTCTGCACTTTTTTTCTTCTCTCCTTTATTTTTTTTAACACCAATCGTTTGTTGTAGTCGGGTCATCAGATGCTCGCTCACATCAAGAGGGCGCGTTGTCAGGAGGCGGAGCCATAGAAGGCTCAGGAGGACCTTCGAGTCAAGGTCCACCATCTTCAAGAGAGGGTCAACGAGGTCAAGCACCTTGCCAAGGAGAAGGCAGCGGACATCGAAGGTCTTCAGGGCGTGCTCCGCAAAGAGGAGTTCGCCTCGGTCGGACTAAAGGCCGCATTGGCCCTGGAGGAGGAGAGGAGGAAGAAAGCCAAAAATAGGGTTGCCGAACTAGAGACCCAAATGGCAAAGTCGATCTCGGAGGCAATGACTCGGGCCATGGAAGAGTTCAAGACCTCTTCCGAGATGCGGACCCTGAACGTCAAGTTTGACCAGGAAGCGTTTATCAATGGTTTCGAGCTCTATGAAGGTAGGGTAGCCCAAAGGTTCCCCGAGCTTGACCTCAACTTTCTAGAGGATGAGAAAGACGACATGGATGCAGGACCGTCTAATACTGTAGCCGACCTTTCCTTCGACGAGCTTGCTTCTGGCCCATCTGAACCTACCACAAAGGTGCCCGAACCAGTTTGGGAACCTAAGTTGGCCGAGAGCGATCTGGCTCCGCCCTCCGAGGTTGAGATCCTTGAGTAGTTGTACATTTTTTTTATCTTATACTCAAAAATTTTGATTAAATGAAGTGAATTTTTTTCATACCCTTGAGCACTTTTTGTATCTCGAATACGGTCTCCCACCAACGCTGATCCACTGCCTCAAGGGGTTTCGATAAAACCCTTGATAAAGAACCTGAGGAAGGAAGTTCATCTTCTAAGGAAGAAGTTGAAGAAGACGGAGGATAACCTTCGAGCCTCACGAAAGGATGCTTCTAAGACGACCAAAGAGGTCACTCACCTCCAAGGCTTGCATATGAAGGAAGCGGTGAGCTTCACTATCCAAAAGGGCAGCTTCGAGAAAGAGCTCGCCGAACTCAAAAGAAATACCAGCGATAAGTCTTGGGCACTGACAGCGAAGATCAGCTCTCTTGAAGCTGACCTGCAGGATGCCGAAGAAAAGATCCATCTTCTAGAAGGAAGGTTGCCGTGGTCTATCGATAAGGCCCGGTATGACTGGGACTGGTCAATAAAGTTTTTTTAGCTTCAGAAGCAGCTGCAAGATACTGAGGACTGGCATAATAGCTACCGAGTGATCTGAGTGGAGAAGATGTCCAGGTTTGAAGGTGAGCTCAAGGTTGCTAGAGATGAGGTAGCTCATCTTCGAAAGCTACTATATAATAATCAAGGAGCCAGCATGAGTGGTGAGTCAGAGGAGATTGCCTCCTTGAAGAGGATTGTTGGTGAGCTTTCAGAGGCGATTAGGACGAAGCAGGCCGAGGTTTAATGGTTGAAGCTTCAGCTCACCTATGAACATCGGGCTGTCGAGGATGCGGAGGCCGATTCTGAAGTTTTAAGGAGACAACGGCGAGAGCTTGAGGGTAAGTTTTAGCTCGCCAACAGATTGTATGTAGATGGTCTCTTCCAAAAGAAGGAGCTTGAGAAGAAGATCTTTAGACTAAAGTAGGCCTTGGTGATGGCCGGAGCCGACAGCCCGAAGTCCGAAGAATCTAATTCGCCTTAGAGCTTCAGTCTCTTCCCCCTCTTTTTTTCTTTCTTTCAGTGTAATCGGCCTTGTCGACCTATGCTTTGCTTGTAATGAACTCATTTTTGTAATGGAATAATATATTTTTTGCTATTTTTATTTCACATGAACCTGAGGCCTATTTGTGGCCTTACCTTCTTTATCTCATTTTTCTCTCTGTCGTTTTCTTATGAAATGCTTGTTGTGGATGCCGAGCTTGTTGTGGATGCTGGGCTTATTACGAATGTCAAACTAGGACCTCTTTTGCAAATCAGGATAAGGTTTTATCTTTCGTATTTGACGTAGTCAAGTTGTCATGAAAAAATACGTGTTAGGATTCTCCACCAAACTTCTTTCTTCTCCACATTTTTTGTCTACGAGGTTCCGATTTTTGCTCATGTTAGGATGAGGCTTTCTTTCTATTCTTAACATGGCTTACGGGGGTGCGTTAGGATCTTCAGTAGGATCTCTCCCTCCATCCTATCTTATATTGATGAGGTCATCGACTTTACTCATGTTAGGATGAGGTTCTCCTCCTATTCCTAACATGGCTTGTGGGGGTGCATTTGGGCCATTGATAGGGCCTCTCCCCCCATCCCATCTTAAATGAATGAGGTCTTTGACTTTGCTCATGTTAGGATGAGGTCTTCTCCTATTCCTAATAGGCTGTAGGGGCACATTAGGGCCGTTGTCGGGACCTCTCCCCTCCTCTCATCTAAAATGAATGAGGTCTTCGACTTTGCTCACGTTAGGATGAGGTTCTTCTCCTATAACTAACGAGCTGTAGGTGCACATTAGGGCCATTGTCAGGGCTTCTTCCCTCATCTCATCTAAAATGAACAAGGCCTTCGACTTTGCTCATATTAGGATGAGGTTCTCCTCCTATTCTTAACTGGCTGTAAGGGCACATTAGGGCCGTGTCAGGATCTCTCCCCTCATCTCATCTTAAAATGAACGAGGCCTTCAACTTTGCTCACATTAAGATGAGGTTCTTCTCTTATTTCTAATGGACTATAGGAGCACATTAGGGCCATTGTCAGGGCTTCTCCCCTCATCTCGTCTAAAATGAATGAGGTCTTTGACTTTGCTCACGTTAGGATGAGGTTCTCCTCCTATTTCTAATGGGCTATAGGGGTATATTTGGATCGTTGTCAGGGCCTCTCCCCTCATCTTGTCTAAAATGGACGAGGCCTTCGACTTTGCTCACATTAGGATGAGGTTCTCCTCCTATTCCTAATGGACTGTAGGGACACATTAGGACCATTGTCAGAGCCTCTCTCCTCATCTCGTCTAAAATGATCGAGGCCTTCGACTTTGCTCATGTTAGGACGAGGTTCTTCTCCTATTTCTAACGTAGCCATATTTATCGTGAGATTAAATTCGAAGGATAGTCCCTCTTTATTACCGATATACAATAAAGATTAGGATGTTGAAGTAGGAGGATTTCATTGTACTCAAATCATTGATAATACATTCACAGATATTTCGAATTCCATGGTTAAGGTAGGTCTGCCCCTCCAAGTTTCTTTAAGTAGTATGTCTCAGGTTGGATGACTTCTGTGACCTCGTAGGATCCTTCCTAATTTGGGGCAAGCTTCTCCTAGCTCTGAGGCTGAGAGATGGCGACTCGTCGAAGCACTAAGTCCTCCACTCTGAACATTTTATCTCAGACTCTGGAGTTAGAGTATCGGGCCATCCTTCGCTTGTAAGTTGCCATCCAAACTTGGGCTTCCTCTTTTTTTTTTCTAGTAGGTCGAGGTTGGTTCTGAGATCCTACGGGTTATGCTGCTCATTGAAAGCCACTACCTGCACCGATGGAAGCTTAAGTTTGATCGAAATGATAGTCTCTATTCTAAAAGCTAAAGCGAATGATATTTCTCTAGTCGACAGTCTTTGGATAGTGCGGTATGCCTACAAAACATGATAAAGTTCGTCCGCCCAGGCCCCTCTTGCTATTTCGAGTCTTGTCTTGATGCCTTGCAATAGGATCTGATTTGTCACTTCAGCTTTCCCATTTTCCTGTGGGTGAGCTTCCGACGTGAAGTGATGGGAGATGTTTAGATTTTTGCAGAACTCAACAAATCTTGTCCTAGCGAACTATCGTTCGTTATCTGTTATGAGAGTTTGAGGTAGACCAAATTGATAGACGATTTACTTCCAGACGAAGTTCTGTACCTTTGTCTTAGTAATTTTTGCTAGTGGTTCGGCTTCGATCCATTTGATGAAGTAGTCAATCGCAACCAGGAGAAACTTTCGTTATCCGAATGCCATTGGGAAAGGGCCAAATATATCCATTTTCCACTGCACAAATAGCCAAGGTGCGCTTAGTGGAGTAAGCTCAGAGACTGGCTATCTTTGTATGTTTGCATTTCTCTGATAGCGGTCACATTTCTTGACATACTCCATAGAATCGTGGCACAAGGTCGGCCAATAGTATCCTTGCCGAAGTAGTCTTTATGATAGGGATCTAACTCCTACATGACTTCCATAAATTCTCTCGTGCACTTTCCATAATGCGAAGTCGGCCTCTGAAGGTCGGAGACATCTCAACAGCAGTAGCGAATACGACCTTTTATACAATTTGCCCTCATACAAAACATACCGAAAGGCTTAATTTTTAAGTTTTTGAGCTTCTTTTGGATCATGAGAAAGAACTTCCTCTTTGAGATAGGCAACTAACAGGTCAATCCAGCTTGGCTCGAGCTCCATCTGCATAACAAGCTATAATTCCTCTGAGCTTGGGTATTTTAGAGTTTCAAAAAATACTTTTTTGGACAGTTCGACTGAAACTAAAGTGGCCAATTTAGAGAGAAGGTCGGCTCTTGTATTTTCTGCCCTCAGAATCTATCGAATGCCAAAACTATCAAAGGTCGAAGTCAAATTCTTTACTTTCTCAAGGTATTTCATTATACTTTCCTTTTGTGCTTTATAGTTGCCACTAACTTGGCTGACCACTAATTGAAAATCACTGTAGACTTGAAGTCAATCTACTTTTAACTCTCTTAATATTTTTAATCCGACGATTAGTGCTTCATATTCGGCCCCATTATTAGTTGCAGAAAATTCGAAACGTAGCACGTATTCGATGACGACTCCCTTGGGGTTGACTAAGACCAATCCCATGCCTGCTCCATTGGAGTTGGATGAACCATCCACGTACAGAGCCTAAAAACCTTCGAAAAGATCGACACTCTCTTCGGGGAGGCTCATGTGCAACCATGGGATGCCAATCTCATTCTATTCAAGCTTGGCTTCATCTGAAATGGTACATTATACTATAAAATCTACTAATATCTAAGCTTTGATCGATGGTCGAGTCGATAATTAATATCAAACTCCGTGAGCTCGATTGCCCATTTCGCGATTCTTTCGAAAGCATCTGTTTGATGAATGACTGCTTTTATTGGTTGATCTATGAGGACCATTATGGTATGTCCCTGAAAGTAAGGTCAGAGTCTCCTGACAGTAATTAGAAGAGAGTAAGTCAATTTTTCTAACTTAGAGAATCTGGTCTCTGCATACTTTAGGACTCGGCTTACGTAGTAGACTGATCGCTGCATCTTCGCTTTCTCCTTGACCAGGACTATTGCCATGCCTACTGGAGAGACTGCTAGGTACAAGAATAATTCTTCTCTAGGTTTAGGCTTTGCTAGCAGTGGGATGAGCCGAGGTAGTTTTTAAGCTCCTCAAACATTCGTTGGCACTCCATTGTCCAGCAGAAGTTCTTTGGTTGCTTGAGAACTTGGAAGAAGGGCATATATCGCTCGATTGATCTCAAGACGAAGCGATTTAGGGATGTCACTTTTTCAGTCAGATGCTAAACTTCTTTGATTATTTTTGGAGCAGTCATCTCCGAAATAGCTCAGATTTTCTTTGAATTTGCTTCGATCTCACGCCTTGACACCATAAACTCTAAAAATTTTCTTAAGATCACACCAAAGGCGCACTTGGTCGGGTTCAACTTCATCTTATACTTCTTGAGTGCACTGAAGGTCTCTTTGAGGTCAGTGATGTGGTTTATTGAAGCTCGGCTTTTGACAAGCATGTCATCTACATACAACTCCATGTTGCAATCGATCTACTTTTTGAAAATCTTATTGATCAAGTGCTGGTACGTTGCCCCTACTTTCTTGAGTCCAAAAGGCATAACTAAATTGATCAATCCTGGGTAGAGGGTAGCTATCTTTTGGTAGGCTTTGTTCAGCTTTTTGAAGTCTATACACATCCTTCACTTATCATTGGCCTTCTTAACCTGGACCATGTTAGAGACCCAAGTCGGATAGCTGATTTTTCGAATAAATCCGATGTTGAGAAGCTTGTCGACTTCTTCTGCTATTGCCTTCTGCCTTTCTAGTGCATGGCCCCAAACTCTTTCTTTCACTGGTCGATGCTTAGGATCAACGGCCAGCCGATGTTCCATAACCTCGATGTCAATCCCAGACATATCCACTGAAACTCAGGCGAAGATATCGGTATTCCTTCATATAAAGATGATGAGTTGCTCTCGAACATCATCTTTCAGATTGGAGCCAATCTGCATCGTATGCTCTACATTTCCATCATTCAAGGGGATGGTCACAAGATCTTCTATGGGCTCGCTCCATTCTTTGGCAAGGTCATCGCAAACATCAAGCTCGTCAATCGAGCAGGGATCAAGTTGAGTGCCATTTTGTAAGGTGATGGAGTAGCAGTGCCGGGCTAATGCTTGATCGCCTCTGATTTCATCTATTCCATTGCTTGTTCAAAATTTTATTTTCAAATAATAGGTCGACACTATGGCTCGTAGTGCATTTAGATCAGGTCGATCAAGGATTGCATTGTAAGTGGAGGCTTTTACCATCAAAAAGTTGATCCACACCTTGGCTTGCTTTGGATACTATCCTATAGTCATGGCTAGAGTTATCATTTCTTCCACTAGCACAGCGTCGCCAGTGAAGCCGACCAATGGGGAGCTCATGGGTCCCATGCGATTATTGGATATGGACATTTTAAAGAAAGTATCATAATATAGAACATCAATGAAACTTCCATTATCTACCATAACATGGCGTACATCATAATCAGCAATGTTCAAATCGCATCGTTGTGCAGAAACTGGACTCCTTGAGCATCCTCATCGGTGAAAGCGATGGGCTCTTCAGTTCTTAACCTCTTTTCGGGCTCGACTGACCCACTAGCCTTCCCTCACCGAAGTCCCCCAGAGATGGTGTTAATGACGTTGATCGGGGCTCGATCTTCTTGCTGCTCCTCGCCCCTCAGTGGTTCTGGTGGTGGAGGTGTTCTCGATCGATCCTCTCATCCTTTCGACCAACGTCGCAGGAATCGACCAAGCCTACCATGCCTGATGAGCTCCTTGATCTCATCTTGGAGCTTGATGCACTCTTCTGTATCGTGACCATGATCACGATAGTAGAGGTAGAACTTGCTAGGATTGCGTTTGCCGGGATGAGTATGCATCCTTTTCGATCTCGATAGTTACTTTCTGATCTCCATTAGTACTTGAATTTTTAGAGCATTGAGAGGGGTGTAGTTATAAAATTTTTTGAAGGAAGAGCTCCATCGTGTGAGCTCAAAAGTGGCACTCCCAAGTCTTGAAAATATGAGAAGATAGATCATGAAAAGACGGAAGCAAGCCAAAAGAAGAATCAGTCTCAATAGTAAAGTTCATAAACCGGGCCGGCTCACTCTAAAACTGAGTCGATTTAGTTGGAAATGTTAGATACATGTGCCCTAGAAGCCAGAATTGGCTGACACTTGTAATACACTTCTAGGGGCAAAATTATAATTTTGACTATAATTAATGAAATGGGTTATTTTCTATCACACCTGTGTATTTAGTGTCTGTGATACATCCTTTGAGTTAATGGTAATGATAATTCATATTTTCAAGAGTTGAAAATTTAAGACATGAATAATCATTATTAACTCATAAACAGCTCCTGACCATAGGATCATCACGAGGATGGTGATTGATCCGGAAGGTTGGTGTACGATCGCTTCTCTTTAGTAGATGAGTCTTGAGTCTACGGTGTGGAGACACCGGAGCGAGAGTACAGGTACTCGTTAGAGAATGAGGGCACTGAGCGTGACCACCTCGAGTAGTCATTAGGAAGTCTACCTTCTCGTCAATGACTGACTCGATGCTGCAGTAGTGTGTCTGGTTCTTTGACCTGAGATGCATCGGCAGTTCACCTTGAGGGTGTTATAGTTTGACTACACCATTACTCGGTCTCCTAGCCATATGGAACCCTGAGGTGTATGTTGGCTATAGCATGTTCATTGTAGGAACTGGATTGCATCAAGATGGAATCTATCTACCTCGGTGGTAGAGGAGTAGCCCTATGATGATCATGAGAATCAAGTCCAGAAATCCATGGCCATGGTAGAGTGAAATAATAGAAAGAGTTTCTATTTAGATTTTCACATTGGACTCGAATCGAATGATTACATCATATGACAGAGACTAGGGTTTGACGAGTTCACCTTAACCCTAATCTGATCGGGGCTCAAGATAGAAGAACTTGAATCACACAGGTAGCTGCACCAAGAGGTTCGCATTCAGCTCTGATGGGTTGCCACCATATACTGCTAGGTGTCACTGGTGGATTTTGGGAGCAATTAGAATGATTTAGATGATCGATCATTCTAGCTGTTCGAATCAGAAGAGTTCTGATCCATCGAAAGGAGTTTCGATGATGTCTATGATAGAGATCATGACATATCCCATTACCATACAGAACTGAACCTAACTGGGTCACACAAACAAGGGTTTGAATCTGGTGATCATCAATTGAACTGATCTAGTTCAATTGATCTGAATGAGATTCAATTAGGTTCAAGGAAATCGTGCTAGCACTCGATTGAACCTAACGTTCTTCTTTTACTATCACAAATAAGTTGTCCTGACTGAGCCAAAGGAGTTTGTGCTCAATCAGAGGCCTTCATATGGTCTGACTGGAGGTTGTCCAAGTCAGAATAGGTTGTCTTATTTGTAAGACATTACCTGCCATTTTTGGTCACCTGCCATTTCTTGTTCTTTGACTTTGGTCAAAAGTCTACCTTTGACTGGTCAAACGTTGACCATTGACCCTTTGACTTTTGACCACATGTCATGCACCTATTGGAGAGCTGGTGGGGGCCTGTCCCCCTGCCAGAACCTGGCAAGGAGAAGGGCGCACGCCAAGGGTGGCGTGAGCCCAAGTAGGAGGCGCCTAGGAGTCCTTGTTGGACAAGGACTCCACCTCCCTTTTGGATTCCAATCAGAGTTCTACTAAGAATCCAGTTTGACTGGTCTTAGGCGCCCTCTAAGGAGGAATCCAGGGGTCTCTATTCCAACCAATCAGATTTAGATCTGATTTCACAAAGGGTTGTGATTGGTTGAGAGGAAGAGGAGTTGGATCACAAGCTTAGGTCTATAAATAAGACCCTGCGCCCAACCCTAATTCTAATGCTAATGCAATTCAATTGAGAAACCCCATGCCCCAAGGCTGCCTCTCCCCTCCTTCTCCATGCCATAGTCTCTTCTCCCCTTGCTCTCCACGTCCAAAAGTGTTTTGGATTTAGGTTGGTGCGATTCAGATCAAGGAAAGGCGATCAAAAGCAAGAAGGCTGCGCTGCTGCAAAAGGACGACTGCAGATCTTCAAAAGAGTTTTGAAGATCCTCCAGATCAGATCCAGATCTGATTTTTGGAGGTGTGATAGAGAAGAAGAGGATCTCCAGATCCAACCCGAGTGGATACCGGTAGAGGCCAGGCGCTTGCGTGGCTAAGATCCAGAACCTTCCGCTGCAATCAGGATCATCTACAGGGTAATAGGATTACCCAAATCAGGTAAATTAAATTTGATTTAATTTATCTTATTTTATTTTATTTATTAAAATAATAAGAATCAGATCTGAAACATATCAAGATCTGATTGAGATCAAGAGAAAATTTTTGAAATATATCTCTTGATCTAATCAGATCTGGACGAACCTGGACCGGGAAATCAGGATTTCCCTTCAACTGGTATCAGAGCCATGGTTCTAAATTGTTTAGATCTGATTTTAATTTTATTTTAATTAGAAAATAAAGTGATTTCAGATGTCACATGAGATGTGATCAGATCTGAAATCAGAAAAATTAAAATTAAATGATTTGGATCTAAGAACATGAAGATATGCATGACTAGTTCTAGAATAGAATAGTTCTATAGAATAGTTTTGCATGTCTTTGATTTAATCTGATTAAATCATATTTTAGATCTTCTTATTTACTATTTTCTGATATTATAAGTGTTATAATAACATCTGATAAACAGCAAATAAAAATTATTTAATTTTAAATATCATATGAGATATGATAGATGCATGACTAGACTAGTTGTAGAATAGTTCTACATAATTATCTAGATTAGAATTTATTTTGATTAGATCAATTTAAATCTAATTTTTTAGATTATTATGTGATAATTTAGATCTGAAAACATGCATGATTTGATACATGAGATGTATGCAAAATATGCCTTGATTAGATCTAAATTTGTATATGAGATATATGATATAGATCTATAACTGTTTTGTAGATTTACATGTTCCTGATTAAGGCGTTCCTCTTGGCCGTCCGGTCATAAGAACGAAGAAGGGTTTAAAGGCCCTCTCTTCCCATTCGATGGGGTGTTCTTATGACGTGTAGGGGTGCTGCGTGTTCGTCCTTAATCAGAAACCCAAAACTTACTTTCTGCAAAACCCTAGATCCTGAAACCCTAGGATTTATTGTGC
>QRFJ01003115.1:76536-121118 GCA_006176705.1 Cocos nucifera | reverse complement strand
TTGGATATGACTCGAAATCAACGGACTCAATACCATTTTTCTCCAATTTGTTTGATCCTATCTTCTGCTATATGACCTAATCCCAAGTGCCATAGATATCTATCATTTGGACTATCCCTAGGTCATTTGGCATTCACGTTTTGCTCGATAGTTAGAAAAGGTACATCAATATGTAGCTGATAAAGACAATTAATAAGGAAACCATTTGCAATTTTATTTCTTTCATTAAAGAATGTTACAAATGGTCCTTAAAGAAGGTGATCACATAAACCTTCTTGTGCCAAGCATGAACAAAAATCAAATTCCTACTAGCTGTAGGTACAAAATAACAGTCTTTCAAAACTAAGTCTAAACCAGATGGTAATCGAAGAGGGTATGCTCCCACGGCTACTGTAGCAACTCTTGCTCCATTATCAACACGTAGGATCATGTCTCCATCCCTCAGCCTCCTGCTATCCTCAAGACCCTGCATAGAAGTGCACAGATGAGCACTAGAACCAGAGTCAAGCACCTAACTGGATGCAGAAGAAACCGTAAGGTTAGACTCAATAATGAGCATACCACCAGAAGGACCTTCCTTCTTGTTCTTCAGGGTGGCCAGGTAAGTAGGGCAGTTCTGCTTCCAATGGCCGTCGCTGTTACAATGGAAACACTTTCCTTTGACATCGGCCTTCTTCTTTGGCTCTACCTTCTTCTTCTTTGATCCTTCCATCTTTTCCTTTTTCATTGACTTCTTTTTCTTTCGATAAGACTTTCTTTTGGAAGAAGTCCATTCTATAGCAAGAACTGAGCCTTTAGAATCTTTCATAGAAAGCTCAGCGGTAACCAGCATGTTCATTAATTCGGCCAAGGAATTTTGAAGTTTATGCATGTGTATTCATGATGAATTGCCCATATGCATCAGTCAAGGATTGCAGAATAATATCATTCGGTAGGTCCAAGTCTAACTTCACACCGAGCTTCTCAAGCTCTTCCATGTCCTTGATCATTTTCAGATAGTGATCTTGGATTGACTGCCCATCACGCATCTTAGCCTTAAAAAGTCATTTCGTGATTTGATATTTGGCTGCACGACTCTGTTCACCGAAACAACTCCTACAGGTGAGCAACATTTGGCGAGCAGTCTGATATCTCATGTTGGCGCTGGAGCTCATCAAGACATCGAGCCCAACATGTAATATCTGGCCTTTTATCTTCATCTATCTTCTCTTAACTTGTGAATCTTATCTTCAAGGCAAAATGACTAAACTCTCTTTTATTGGACATGGGGAGAGGGCCACAGATCTCCTTGCCCTAGTACATACTGATGTGTACGGCCCATTTGATGTGCCAGCTAGAGGCAATTTTGTCTACTTCATTACCTTTACCGATGATCTGTCTAGGTATGGGTATGTGTATCTTATGAGACACAAGTCTGAAGCTTTTGAAAAGTTCAAAAAATTCAGACATGAAGTAGAAAAACAAACTGAAAAACCCATTAAGGTTCTTCGATCAGATCGAGGAGGTGAATACCTTAGCCAAAAATTCCTAGACTATCTAAAGGAAAATGGCATAGTCTCTCAATGGACTCCACTAGGAACACCTCAACTCAATGTGGTTTCAGAATGGAGAAATCGGACTCTATTGGATATGGTTCGATCCATGATGAGCTTCATAGACCTCTCTGATTTTCTTTGGGGATACTCATTGTTAACTTCAATCTATCTACTGAATAGGGTTCTCTCTAAAATTGTTCCTACCACATCGAATGAGATATGGCACGATAAGAAACCAAGTCTAAGTCATCTCAAAATTTGAGATTGTCCAGCTCATGTCAAAAGACAACAAGCGGACAAGTTAGAGTTTAGGTCCTTTAGAGCTCAATTCATAGGATATCCTAAAGAGTCATTAGGATACTATTTCTACATTCTAGAAGACCATAATGTGATTATGAGTCGACATGCCATATTTCTTGAAAAATAGTTTATTCAAGACAGCGGCATTGGAAAATAGATCAAGCTTGATGAGAAAGTCTCACAAGTAGAACGAGCTAAGGACCAATTGGAACCAAATCAAGTTGAGCCAATAAGAACACTACCTCCTCCACCTCGTAGATCGAAAAGAGTTTTCCATCCCCCTGAGAGATACTTAGGTATTATTTCAGAGGAAGTAGAGAAAATGTTCCTCATAGGTAATGGTGCTCATGGTGATGATCCCAAAATCTACAATGAGGCGATATCAGATATCGACTCCGAGAAATGGCTAGAGGCAATGCAGTCAAAAATTGACTCGATGCACTCAAACCAAGTCTGGACCTTGGTAGATCCATCAGAAGGTATAGTACCTATTGGGTGTAAATGGATCTTCAAGAGAAAGATTGGTGCAGATGGGAATGTGGAGACATTCAAGGCTAGACTAGTGGCAAAAGGTTATAGTCAACGCGAAGGCATTGACTATCAGGATACCTTTTTCCAGTGGCTATGCTAAAATCCATCTGCACATTGCTTGCCGTTGCAGCCTATTTCGATTATGAAATATGGCAAATGGATTTGAAAATGGCATTCTTAAATGGATATCTTGAGGAAGATATCTATATGGAACAGCCGCTAGGTTTCACATCCTAGTGATACTGATTACAAGGTTTGCAAGCTGCAAAGATCCATATATGGACTTAAGCAAGCATCTCGAAGCTGGAACACTCATTTCAATGATGTGATCAAAAAATTTGGTTTCATCAAAAATGAAGAGGAACCGTGTGTTTTCAAAAAGGTCAGTGGGAGAGCTGTTGTCTTCCTCGTATTGTACGTGGATGACATCCTCCTTATTAGGAATGATATTCTCATGTTGACGACAGTCAAAATGTGGTTGTCCAAGTAATTCTCCATGAAAGACCTAGGTGAAGCATCCTTTATTCTAGGAATTAAGGTCTATAGGGATAGACCGAACAGGATGCTAGGACTTTCATAGAAGATGTACATAGAGAAAGTACTAAAGAGGTTTAGTATGGAAAACTCTAAGAGGGGATTAATACTCTTCAGACATGGTATTCATCTTTCCAAGAAGATGTGCCCCAGCACACCTGAGGAAATAGAATGCATGAGCAAGATCCCTTATGCTTCAGCAATAGGGAGCCTCATGTATGCCATGCTATGTACACGACCTGATATAGCCGATGCTGTGAGTGTCACAAGCAGATATCAGTCAAGTCCAGGTGAAGAACACTGGACTTCTGTGAAATATATCCTTAAGTACTTGAGAAGAACTAAGGATATAATGTTGGTCTTTGGTAATGGAGAACTCCAAGTCCAAGGATACACAAACTCAGATTTTATGTCTGATATAGATGATCGAAAGTCGACATCTGGCAAACTATTTATGTGCAATGGTGGTGCTGTCAGCTGAAAGAGTTCCAAGCAAACGGTGATACCACCCCATCCACGATTACCTCGAAAAGGATTATGTCGAGGTCAAGAGAGTCAACTCCACAGATAATGTGACAGACCTACTTACAAAGTCGTTGGGCCAACAGAGGATCGAAGCCCACCTTGAGAAGATGGGACTTAGACTTGTAGCCAATTGGCTTTAGGACAAGTGGGAGATTGTTAGATATATGTGCCCTAGAAGCCAGAATTGGCGGACACTTGTAATACACTTCTAGGGGCAAAATTGTAATTTTAACTAAAAGCAATAAATGGGTTATTTTCTATCACATATGTGTATTTAGTGTCTGTGATACATTCTTTGAGTTAATGGTAATGATAATTCATATTTTCAAGAGTTGAAAATTTAAGACATGAATAATCATTGTTAACTCATAAAATGCTCCCGATCATAGGATCATCACGAGGATGGTGATTGATCCAGAAGGTTGGTGTACAATCGCTTCTCTTTAGTAGATGAGTCTTGAGTCTACGGTGTGGAGACACCGGAGCGAGAGTACAGGTACTCGTTAGAGAATGAGGGCACTGAGCGTGACCACCTCGAGTAGTCATTAGGAAGTCTACCTTCTCGTCAATGACTGACTCGATGCTGCAGTAGTGTGTCTAGTTCTTTGACCTAAGGTGCATCGGCAGTTCACCTTGAGGGTGTTATAGTTTGACTACACCATTACTCGGTCTCCTAGCCATATGGAACCCTGAGGTGTATGTTGGCTATAGCATGTTCATTGTAGGAACTGGATGGCATCAAGATGGAATCTATCTACCTCGGTGGTAGAGGAGCAGCCCTATGATAATCATGAGAATCAAGTCCAGAAGTCCATGGCCATGGCAGAGTGAAATAATAGAAAGAGTTATCTATTTAGATTTTCACATCGGACTTGAATCGAATGATTACATCATATGACAGAAACTAGGGATTTGACGAGTTTACCTTAACCCTAATCTGATCGGGGCTCAAGATAGAAGAACTTAATCACACAGGTAGCTGCACCAAGAGGTTCGCATTCAGCTCTGATGGGTTGCCACCATATACTGCTAGGTGTCACTGGTGGATTTTGGGAGCAATTAGAATGATTTAGATGATCGATCATTCTAGCTGTTCGAATCAGAAGAGTTCTGATCCATCGAAAGGAGTTTCGATGATGTCGATGATAGAGATCATGACATATCCCATTACCATACAGAACTGAACCTAACTGGGTCACACAAACAAGGGTTTGAATCTGGTGATCATCAATTGAACTGATCTAGTTCAATTGATCTGAATGAGATTCAATTAGGTTCAAGAAAATCGTGCTAGCACTCGATTGAACCTAACGTTCTTCTTTTACTATCATAAATAAGTTGTCCTGTCTGAGCCAAAGGAGTTTGTGCTCAATTAGAGGCCTTCATATGGTCTGACTGGAGGTTGTCCAAGTCAGAAAAGGTTGTCTTATTTTGTAAGACATTATTTGCCATTTTTGATCACCTGCCATTTCTTGTTCTTTGACTTTGGTCAAAAGTCTACCTTTGACTGGTCAAACGTTGACCATTGATACTTTGACTTTTGACCACATGTCATGCACCTATTAGAGAGCTGGTGGGGGCCTGTCCCTCCTACCAGAACCTGGACAAGGAGGAGGGCACATGCCACCCTAGGCGTGTACCCAAGCTGGAGGCGCCTAGGAGTCCTTGTTGGACAAGGACTCCATCTCCTTTTTGGATTCCAATTAGAGTTCTTCTAAGAACCAACTTTGACTGGTCTTAGGCACCCTCTAAAGAGGAATCTAGGGGACTCTATTCCCACCAATCAGATTTAGATCTGATTTCACAAAGGGTTGTGATTGGTTGGGAAGAAGAGGAGTTGGATCATAGGTAGTCTATAAATAAGACCCTTCGCACAACTCAAAGATTGATTGAGATAAGAGTTTCCATATGCCCAAAGGCCTTTTCTCCTCTCCTCCTCCACGCCAAAGCTTCTTCTCCCTCTCCTCTCCATGTCCAAAATAGTTTTGGAGCTTGGTTGGTGCGATCCAGATCAAAGAAAGATGATCAAAAGCAATAGGGCTGCACTGCTGCAAAGGACGACTGCTGATCTTCAAAAGGAGTTTTGAAGATCCTCCAGATCATATCCAGATCTAATTTTTGGAGACGTGATAGAGAAGAAGAGGATCTCCAGATCCAACCTGAGTGGATATCGATAGAGGTCAGGCACTTGCGTGGCTAGATCCAGAATCTTTCGCTGCATACAGGATCATCAATAGGTAATAGGATTACCCGATTCAAGATAAGTTAAATTTGATTTAATTTATCTGAATTTATTTTTATCATTAAAATAATAAGAATCAAATCTAGAACATCTCAGATATAATATAGATCAAAGAAAAAAATTTTTGAAATATATCTCTTGATCTAATCAGATCTGAACGAATCTGGATCGAAAAATCAGGATTTCCCCTTCACCATGGTCCTTTCCCTATGTCCTACAAAAGGGAGTTTAGTCATTTTGCCATGAAGACAAGATTCAAAAATTGGATATGACTCAAAAATCAACGGACTCAATAGCCTAATTTTCTCTAATTTGTTAACCCTATCTTCTACTATTATGACATAGTCTTAGGTGCCATAGATACATATCATTTGGACTATCCCTAGGTCATTTCATGGCATTCACATTTTGCTTGATATTAAAAATAGATATACCAATATGTAACTGATAAAGACCGTTAATAAGGAAACCACTAGCAATTTTATTTCTTTCATGAAGAATGTTATAATGGTCCTTAAGAAAACTAATTACATAGTCTTTTAGTGCTAGGCATGAAATAGAAATCAAATTTCTGCTTGCTGTAGGCACATAATAACAATCTTTTAAAACTATGTCTAAACTAGATGGTAGTCGAAGATCGTATGTTCCCACCACCACGATAGCAACTCTTGCTCCATGATACATAGGATCATCTCGCCATCCCTCAGCCTTCTACTATCCTCAAGACCCTGCATGCAAGTGCATAAATAAGCATTAGAACCAGAGTCAACCACCCAACTGGATGTAGAAGAAATCATAAGGTTAGACTCAATAACGAGCATACCTCCAGAAGGACCTGCCTCCTTCTTATTCTTCAGGGTGGCCAGGTAAGTAGGGTCGTTCCGCTTCCAGTGGCCATCATTATTACAATGAAAATACTTTCCTTTGTCGACGGCCTTCTTCTTCAGCTTTGCCTTTTTCTTCTTTCCTCCTTCCACCTTCTACTTTTTCACAGACTTCTTCTTTCTAAAAGACTTTTTCTTGGAAGAAGTCCATTCCATAGCAAGCACTGAGCCTTTAGAACCTTTCATGGAAAGGTCAGTAGTAACCAGCATATTCATAACTTCGGCCAGGGAATTTTGATGTTTATGCATATGGTAGTTCATGATGAACTGCCTATATGCATCAATCAAGAATTATAAAATTATATCATTCTATAGATCCAAGTCCAACCTCACTCCGAGCTTCTCAAGCTCTTCTAAATCCTTGATCATCATCAGACAATGATCTTGGATTGACTGCCCATCATGCATCTTAGCCTTGAAAAGTCATTTAGTGACTTGACACTTGGCTGCGTGACTCTGTTCACCAAATATCTCCTGTAGGTGAGCCAACATTTGGCGAGCAGTTCTGATAACTTCATGTTGGTGCTGAAGTTCATCAGACATCGAGCCCAACATGTAGTATCTGGCCTTGTTATCTTCGTTCGTCCATTTATCCAAAGACGCTCTCTGCTCAGCGGATGGACGAGCTGGTAAGGTGGGAGGGTCCTGATTTAATGCATGAGATAACTTCTCGAAATCCAAAATAATTTTAAAGTTTCAGAGCCAATCCTTGTAATTTGGTCTGGTCAGTCTATGGGTGTTTAGGATACGTGCTAGTGAGATTGATGTAGACATTTTTCTGTAGAGAGTCAAAGTTTCTGGTTAGATATTGTAATTAAGACTTAACCAATTTATTTAGAGATTTTATTTTTAAACAAATTAGCATCCACTATTTTCTTGGATCCCTACACTCCCTCTATAGAGATGTAAAAATCTCCACGATTACTGATTTCTAGTGGGTGGTGCAATCCCACCGACTTACTCATCACCTCACTTAACAGTTATTGGTGATGGGTTAGCTGATGAGTGAACAACTCTTATTCAATGATTCTCTAATTATGGTGCACCCTAACTTGATCTCTAATTCATGAATCTCACCATGTCTGAAATATTGATCCACTCCTTAGTTAAGTCAGACCCACCATTTGCATAGATTGGATTTCTAATTGGATCTCTCATCGTATTCAAAATATTAAGCCCAATCCATCTTCCAGCCTATAGCATCCAATGCCTAATTGGCATGGTTGTATCTTTCTGATGCAACTGAGCCACTATAATTAGTCAAGAATAATCAATCCCGAGAAGAGCCCGCATATCTACAATGATGGAAGATCTTAGACTTAATCTTTTTTTAGGGAGATTTGATTTAGGTCTCATTAAACTAGACTTGACATAGTCATAACCATTATGACTAACCAAGTGGCATGGGTTAGCTCGAATTATTGACCACCTCAGATCAGAATTGAGCCAACAAACATGGCCAGATAAGTGAGATCGGTGGAAGGGATATGCCATTAACTCGATAAGAATGTATTCGAGTCGAGTAGCTCCTAATTAAAAATCAGTCGGTCGTATCTACCAAACTTACATTAGACACCAAATTGTTGAGCCAGAACTAATTAGGTTAGTCTACAATCCAGACTCTAACCACTGAGCCTAATTAGGTCTTAGCTTGATCAATCACTTATGTGAATCGACCTTGACCCAGACATAATCATATTAGGCTAATCAATTTTAGCAGTGTTGATCCCATCTAACCAATCTTGATTCGGTTTGATCAATCGCTAGACCTAATTGAGCTATCCAAGCCTAAACCCAATTTTATGAACGTGTCTTAGATCTAAAAATTCTTAATTTTAGATCTAATATGTTTCATAATCTTAATTCTTAATTAAGTTTAGGGTTCATAAATAAAACATGTAAATAAGATCCTAAGATTTCAGGATCTAAGGTTTTGCAGAAAATAAGTTTTCAACTTTTAATTAAGGACGAACGCGCGCAGCATCCCTATACATCATAAGAACACCCCATCAAATGGGAGGAGAGGATCCTTAAATCCTACTTTGTTCTTATGATCGGACGGCCAATGGAAATGCCTTAATCAGAAATGTAACTAATCTACAAAACTAATTAGATCTAAGCATATATCTCACATAAAAAATTGATCTAATTAAAATATATTTAGCATACATCTCATGTATCATATCATGCATGCTTTTTAGATCTAAATTATCTCATAATCATCTAAAAAATTAAATTTAAATTTGATCAGGTCAAATAAAATTTAATCTTGACCTTTTGTAGAACTATTTTACAACTAGTCTAAACATGCAACTATCATATCTCATATGAACAAATTAAATTTAATTTATTTTTTATTTTTAGATTATATTATAATATTTATAAAATCAAAAAATAGTAAATAAATAGATCTTAAAATCATAATTAATCAAATAAAAATTATGATTATACTAGAATACACATAGAATAATTCTATTCCTAGTCTAGTTATGTATCTCATCCATTTTAGATCTGGATTTATTAATTTTAATTTTCTAATTTTAGATCTAATAATATCTCATGTGATATTTGAAATCACTAATTTATCAGATTAAATCATATCTAAATAAATTTTATGCAACCTGGATCTGATACCAGTTGAAGAAAAATTCAGATTTTCTGGATTAGGTTCGTTCAAATCTGATTTGATCGAGAGGCATATTTCAAAATTTTTTTCTTAGATCTAAATTAGATCTGACATTTTTTAAATCTAATTTTATAATTTGATAAATAAAAAAATTAAATTAAATTAAATTTAAATTAATGTTATCCTTTTTGGATAATCTAATTACCCTGTGATGATCCTGTTGCTTTCTTAAGGTTCTAGAAGTAGCCACGCAATTGCCTGGCCTCTATAAGTATCCACTCAGACTGGATCTGGAGATCCTCTTCTTCTTCCTTTTTTTCACAAAAATTAGATCTAAATCTGATTTTGAAGATCTTCAAAACTCCTTTTGAAGATGTGCTGCTGTCTCTTATGGTAGGGCTGCCTTCTTGTTTTCTTGTCGCACTTAGATTGCCTGAATCGCACCAAACTCATTACCAACTACTTTTGGGCATAGAGAGGAGAGAGAAGACCAGTAGATGGCATGGAGAAAGAGTGAGAGAGAGGTTGTGGCATTGGTAGAAGGCTAACTCTTTGAAAGTGGGCGCAAATAGGGTTTATATAGACCCTATCTATGCCATGCAGTGCCACATCTTCCCGACCAATCACGACCTTTTGTGCAATTAGATCTAAATCTGATTGGTGGGATGATATCACCTGATCCAATTAGATTAGAGTCCCTCTCAAACTACCTTAGATGGCACCAAGACTGGTCAAAAAAGAGTCTTTGGCGCCACCTAGGTTGAGTCCATCAAGCAACCTGGAGTCCCATCCGTATGGGACTCCAGTGCTTATCCACATGAGGTGCACACCATCCTAGGCATGCATCCTCCATCTACCTATGAAATGGCAAGTGGACATGGTCAATAATTCTCTCCTATGGGTACATGACACATGGGCAGATGTCCAAGGGTTAAAGGTCAATGTTTGACCAAATTCAAAGGACAAGAATTAGCAAGTGATAAAAAATGATAGGTGCTGTCTCAAATTCATCTCATAAATTAAGACAACCCTTATCTGACTTGAACAAACTCCAGTCAGACCAAGTAAAGGTACTTGAGTGAGCACAAATATATTTGCCTCAGTCAAGACAACTCTTAATGGTAGAAAAAGGAGAACGTTAGGTTCAATCGTGTGCTAGCACGATTTTCTTGAACCTAATTGAATCTAAATCAAATCAACTAAACTAGGTTAGTCCAATTAATGATATCTAGATCCAAACTCTTATTTGTGTGACCCAGTTAGGTTTAGTTTTGTATGGTAATGGGATATGTCGTGATCTCTATCATCGACATCATCGAAACTCCTTTCGATGGATCAGAACTCTTCCAATTCAGACAACTGAAATGATCGATCATCTAAATCATTCTAATTGCTCCCAAAATCCACCAGTGACACCTAGCAGTATATGGTGGCAACCCATCAAAACTAAAAATGAACCTCTCCATGCAGTTACTTGTGTGATTAAGTTCTTCTATCTTGAGCCCCGATTTGATTTGTGTTAAGGTAAACTCATCAAACCCAAATTTCTATCATATGATTTAATCATTCGATTCAAGTTCAATGTGAAAACCTTAACAGAAAAACTTTCTATTGTTTCACTCTCTACCATGGCCATGGGCTTATGGACTTGATTCTCATGATCATCATAGGGCTGCTCCCCTTCAAACAATGTACATAGATTCCCTCTTAGTGCAATCAAATTTCTATAATGAACATGTTATAGCCAACATACACCTTAGGGTTCTGAATGGCTAGGAGATCGAGTTATGGTGTAGTCAAACTATAACACCCTCAAGGTGAACTGTCGATGCACCTCAGGTCAAAAAACCAGACACACCACTGTAGCTTCGAGTCAGTCATCGATGAGAAGGTAGGCTTCCTTATGACTACTCAAGATGGTCATGCTCAATATCCTCATTTTCTAATGAGTACCTATACTTCCGCTTCGATGTCTCCATACCATAGACTCAAGACTCATCTACCATAAAGAAGTAATTTTACACTAACCTTTTGGATTAATCACTATCCTCATGATGATTCTACGGTCAGAAGTATTTTATGAGTTAATAATGAAAATTCTTGTCTTAAATTTTCAACTCTTGAAAATAAGAATTATCATTACCATTAACTTAAGAAATGTATCACAGACACTAAATACACATATGTGATAGAAAATAATCTATTTTATTATTTATAATTAAAATTATAATTTTGCCCCTAGAAGTGTATTACAAGTGTCTGCCAATTCTGACTTCTAGGGCACACATATCTAACATAATTCATATGATGGATATTGGGTTTGACAAGTTCACATTAACCCTAATCCTATCAGGGCTTAAGATAGAAGAACCCAATCACACAGGTAGCTACACCAAGAAGTTCACTTTTAGTTCTGATAGATTACCATCATATACTGCTATGTGTCACTGGTGGATTTTAGAAGTAATTAGAATGATTTTGATGATCGATCATTCTAATTATATGAATCAAAAAAGTTTTGGTCCAATGATAGATATTTTGATGATGTCGATGATAGAGATCATGACATATCTCATTATCATATGGAACTGAACCTAACTAGGACATACAAATAAGGATTTGGATCTGAATATCATCAATTGAGCTAGCCTAGTTTAATTGATTTGGATTAGATCCAATCAGGTTCAAGGTAATCGTGCTAGCACACGATTGAGCCTGACTTTCTCCTTCGGTAATCTTTCTGATTCGTCGAACCTAAGTCAAATTTGATTTGACTCATTTCTATATCTTGAATGGGTTTATTTTTATCTGATTAGAATAAGTTTAGATCAGATTAATTATGAAAATTAAATTCATTCCTAGTGCAATTGGACTAGGGTCAATAGTTGACCTAACTAAGAAAATTGAGGGTCACATGATCTAAGAATTTCATAAAATTCTTCATAAATTATTTTGCTCTAATTTTTGGATATGTGATAGCGCATGAGTTATGCTTTAGGTGTGCCAAGTTTTGTGGTTTTAGAAGCTACCTAGACTAGGTTTTGATAGAGTTTGATTTGGATTAAACTCTTGAGGGAAGAGCCCTAGGCACACATGGACTCTTCCTTATACTTTCGTGCTGCCACCTTTCAGATTGATTTTTAGTGTCAAAATTAGATGGGATCTGAGGATTTTCATGGAGATCAGGTCCAAGAGTCTCAATGGTTGAATTAATAAGGTTTTTGATCAAGAAGGGACTCTTTATGGTGCAATGTCTTGTATAAGAACTCTTCTCAAGAAATTGCCTCAAAGTAATTTATTTTATCCACACCTAAAGGAGCCTTCCCACTGATATCCACACCCCCTCTATCCTCTCCCTCCCTCTCTTCTACATGCCTAAAATGTTAAGCATAAATCTAAGTTGAAGGTCTAAGGTTTTTGGCACAAGATTCAGCATCTACGCGATGGTGTTCATCAGATAAATAGGCTGCCCTTAGAAGTCATTTTGAAGGTTTTTCAAATTAGATCAAGATCTATTTTTTAGAGGAGACATTCATGAGGTGAAGATGTTTAGGTCCTACCCAAATGGATACCAATAGAGGTCAAGCGCGTGCAAGGCTCTTTCCAGAACCTCAAGAATCAATAGGATCATCGTAGGATAATTAGATTACCAAATCAGGTACTTTAAATTAAATTTGATTTAATTTTATTTTTAACTTTTCATATTAGATCTCTATGATCAGATCCAAAAAGTCTTAGATCTAATTAGGATTTTAAATTTTTTTTTTAAAATATTTCTTCGAATTCAATCAGATCTGAACGATCCTGTGCCAAAAAAATAGCTTTTAATCTAATTTGATTTCTATAATTAATCTAAGCTGGATTTATTCTAGTCAGATGAAAATATACCTATTCAAAATATAAGAATGTGTTAATCAAATTTGACTCAGTTGTGATGAATCAGAAAGATTACGTAAGGAGAAAGTCAAGCTTAATTGTGTGCTAGCATGATTACCTTGAACCTGATTGGATCTAACCCAAATCAATCAAACTAGGTTAGCTTAATTGATGATATTCAGACCTAAATCATTATTTTTATGATCTAGTTAGGTTCAATTCTATATGGTAATGAGATATGTTGTGATCTCCATCATCAACATTATCGAAATATCTTTCGATGGACCAGAACTTTTTTTATTCATACAATTAGAATGATCGGTCATCAAAATCATTCTAATTGCTCCCAAAATCCATCAGTGACACCTAATAGTATATGGTGGCAATCCATCAAAACTAAAAATGAATCTCAAGGTGCAGTTATCTGTGTGATTGGGTTCTTCTATCTTGAGCCTCAGAGTTAAGGTGAACTCGTCAAACCCAATGTCCGTCATATGAATTAATAATTCGATTTGAGTCCAATGTAAAATCCTAATAGAAACTCTTTCTATCATCTTCACTCTGCCATGGCCATGGGCTTAAGAACTCAATCTCATGATTATCATAGGACTGCTCTTCATCTACCGAGGTAGATAAATTTCCTATTAGTGCAATCCAATTCCTACAATGAACATGCTATAACCAACATACACCTCAAAATTCCAAATAGCTAGAGGATTGAGTTATGGTATAGTTAAACTATAACATCCTCAAGGTGAACTGTCGATGCACCTCAGGTCAAAGAACCAGACACACCACTACAGCATCGAGCTAGTCATCGATGATAAGGGAGACTTTCTTATGACTGTTCAAGGTGGTCACGCTCAGTGCCCTCATTCTCTAATGAGAACTTGTACTCTCATACTGTTGTCTCCACAACATAGACTCAAGGCATACCTATCCTAAGAAAGTGATCGTACACCAACATTCTGGATTGATCACCATGCTCGTGATGATCCTATGGTTGGGAGTTGTTTATGAGTTAATTATGAAAATTCATATCTTAAATTTTTAACTCTTGAAAATATGAATTATCATTATCATTAACTCAAAAGATGTATGACAGACACTTTAAATACACACTATGATAGAAAATAACTCATTTATTAATTTATAGTCAAAATTATAAAATTGCCTTTAGAAGTGTATTACAAGTGTTTAGCCAATCTAGCTTCTAGGGCATACATCTAACAAACTTCCACTTGATCTGAAGATAATTAGCTAGAAATCTAAATCTCATCTTCTCAAGGTAGGCTTTGATCTTCTGCTTGCTCAATGGCTTTGTCAGCAGATCAGCTGTATTATCTACAGTGTCGACTCTCTTGACCTCGACGTATCCCTTCTCAAGGTAATCGTGGATGAGGTGGTATCGCCGCTCGATATGCTTGGATTTTGGTGAGACCTCGGCTCTTTAGCAAGGGCTATGGCTCCATTGTTATCGTAGTATAGAGGGACGGCATCTGATGGCATCACTTCAAGCTCTATGGCGAACTTTTTTTACCAGAATGCCACCTTTGTAGCTTCTGATGTAGCGATGTACTTTGCTTTCATGGTGGAATGTGCTATCATAGTCTGCTTAGAATTCTTCCAGCTGACAGTACCACCATTATATACAAACAGACTTTCAGATGTCGACTTTCGATCATCTATATTAGATATAAATCCGAGTATATGTACCCCTAGACCTAGAGTTCTCAATTACCAAAAACTAGAGACATATCCTTAGTCCTTCTCAAGTATTTAAGGATACATTTTATAAAAGTTCAGTACTCTTCACCTGGATTCACTTGATATATGTTCATGACACTTACAGCATGGGCAATATCAGGTCACGTACATAGCATGGCATACATAAGGCTCCCTATTGCTGAAGCATAAGGGATCTTGCTCATGCATTTAATCTCCTTAGGTGTGTTGGGACACATCTTCTTGGAGAAATGAATGCCATGTCTGAAGGGTACTAAACCCCTCTTGGAGTTTTTCATGCTAAACCTCTTTAGCACCTCCTCTATGTACATCTTCTGTGAGAGACCCAGCATCCTATTCAGCCTATCTCTATAGACCTCAATTTTTAGAATAAAGGATGCTTCTCCTAGATCTTTCATAGAGAACTCCTTTGATAACCACATTTTGACCATAGTCAATATGGAGATATTATTTCCAATTAGGAGGATGTCATCCACATACATTATTAGAAAGACAACAACACTCCCACTGATCTTTATAAAAACACAGGGATCCTCCTCATTCTTGATGAATCTAAATGATTTGATCACATCATTGAAACAAGCATTCAAGCTTTGAGATGCTTGCTTAAGTCCATATATAGATCTTTGCAGCTTGCATACCTTGTGATCATCATCACTGAATGTGAAACCTAGCGGTTGTTCCATATAGATATCTTTCTCAAGATATCCATTTAAGAACGTCATTTTCACATCCATCTGCCATATTTCATAATCGAAATAGGCTGTAATAGCAAGCAATGTACAGATGGATTTGAGCATGGCTACTGGCAAAAATGTATCCTGATAGTCAATGCCCTCATGCTGACTATATTCTTTCGCTACGAGCCTTGCTTTGAATGTCTCTCCATTCCCATCAGCACCTATCTTTCACTTGAAGATCCATTTACACCCAATAGGTACTATATCTTCAGGTGGATCTACCAAGGTCCAAACTTGGTTCAAGCACATTGAGTCAATCTCTGATTTTATTGTCTTTAATCATTTCTTAGAGTCAATATCTGATATCACCTCCTCATAAGTTTTGAGATCATCACCATGAACCCCATTTCCTATGAGAAATATTTTCTCTACGTCATCTGATATAGTTCCTAAGTACCTTGCAGGAGGATGGAAAATTCTACTTGATCTACGATATGGAGGAGGTAGTCTCTGGGTTGGCTCAATCTGATTGGATTTCATAGGTTCCTTGGCTCATAGCTCTTAGGAGACTTTCACCTCGAGCTTAATCTATCTTCTGATGCCACCATCATGAATAAACTAATTTTCAAAAAAAATGGCATGTCGACTCACAATCACATTGTGATCTTCCTAAAGATAGAAATAATATCCTAGTGACTCTTTAGGATATCCAATAAACCAAGCTCTAAAAGACCTAGACACTAATTTGTCCATCTATTGTCTCTTGACATGGGTCAGACAATCCCAAATTCTCAGATGAGTTAGACTTGGTTTCTTACCATGCCATATCTCATACGGTGTGGTAGGAAAGATCTTAGATGGTATTGAAAAATGCATTCTAAAGCCAATCATCTAAGTAGTAGATGATTGGTATTGTTATATGAATTATCTAATAATAATAGTAATTTGGCTGTTTCATTATAAAAGTTCTATTTTTCTTAAATGAACTCCTAAATTATGATGAAGTTCTTAGAACCATAATCAATCAATAAAAGAGGATTTATTTGATGGTTCTTAAATTGTTCACGATCAAATGATAAGTTATTAACAAGGATGATAACTTATCGAGTGTAGATCGTTGTATGTCATATGCATTGGTTGTTCTCATAATCAAGTGGTGTGGAGACACCGAAATGGAATCCAGATGAGATGTAGGAGTACATCTACACTGAACGTGACCAATGTAATACTCTACTATCAAGAGTAGCTAACTAAGGCCAATGGGTATAATTGTATAAGTGTCCCTCTGACCAGAGATCACCACGATAACTTGCAAGCAACTCACTGTACATTGGTGCTGGACTGCCTATATTTCTAATATAGATGATGGAAGGTTTTTGGGTACAGTCAAGTACTTATAGAGTCGGTGTGTGGGTCAAGATGGGATTGATCACTTCAGATTAACTTCAAGAATAGAATGACTCGCTGTGTTTTAATTTAGCAAAACCTAGGCCTAGGTAATCCTCGTGAGGTGTCACAAAATTTATAAAATTTTGAGATACAATAGTGATGACTTGTATGAGTACTGATAGTGTACTCGAAGTTATCTTGAGCATTATTTGTCAAAGGGATAAATTATATGATAACCATGGGCTAGGGTTCTAAGAATGTTGCTTTGCATATATTCGACCTATCCAAACGTCGGAAACCATTGCTAGATGGTAACTTTAATTGGTACAGAAATTGATTCCTATGCTATCAACTTACGTTCGAACCTATGGGGTCACACACATTAGAGCTTGTAACCTGATTGAATGGTTAATCAATGATTGAGAATCATTTCGAAGTCAAACATTCAATGCGATTGATGTTTGACCTAATGCGAGTGTTGCAGGAGGATCGATTAGTAATTGAATTGCTAATTGGCTCAATTTGATAGAGCAATCAGACTGAGATCAAGTCTAATTAAATTAAATTTAATTAAAATTAATTTAAATTTAATTAGATTAAGTCTAATTGATTTATTGGATAAGCCAATTACAAGGAAAGAATAATTCCTTGTTTGACTAGGACTTGGGTGCACCTAATTGACTTAGGATTTAAATCAGATTTAAATCTTAATTTAATCTAATTTAATTAGGCTCCTAGTTAGACTAGGATCATCTTTAATTAGGCTATATTTAATCTAGTTTAAATAAAATTTAAATTAGGTTTAAAATAATTTTGACCTAGTTAAACAAGAGGAATCCCAGTTGGATTGGGACTCTCTCTCTTTCACTTGCGCCTAAGAAAGCCCATTTCATATTTTAATTCCAAATTTTTTATTATTATTTCCATTCCTAATACATGATTTCCCACACCCCATTATCTTAGGAATTGAATTTAAATTTAATTTGGTCAAAATTAGAAGGAAGTTGGAAATTGTTTCCTACTTGGAAGAGTCTTCTTTGACCCAAACTCCTCCCCCCTTGTGCGCCAACTCTATCCTTGCCCCTCTATATTATTTGGCTCTTTTTCTCTTAGTTTTGTACATGAGAATCAGTGGTTACATGAGAAAATAAGTGGCAGAGGCGTCCAAGAGTTGGATGCCCCATAGAAGTCCTACTTTGACTAGGATTTGACCTAGTCTTGCAATAAAAGGTGGATGCCTCTTATGAGATTGTTTGAGGATGTGAAAAATCCTAAAAAAAACAACAAAAAGTAGAGGAGAAGGAGGAGAAGGAATGGAGGATTTGTGGTGCAAAGATTCTTAGAGAAGTGCCCTCAATTAAGACATCAAAGGTTGACGTCTTGAAGAGACAAGGTAAGAGAAGATTGTCTTCTCTTATTTTTTCTTTTACTTTTCTCTCTTCCTATTTTATTTATGATTTTTATATGATAAAAATTTGAGAGAGAGAGAGAGGAAGGGCTTGAGGAAAGATGGCGCTAAGATTCTTAGAGAAAAGGTCTTCATCTGGACATCAATCATTGATGTCATGAAGGCACAAAGATAAGAGAAGGTTATCTTCTCTTTATTTTCTTTTAAGTATCTTCTTCTTCATTATTTATGTGATTTTTATATGATAAAGATTTGAGAGAGAGAGAGGAAGATATCATGGGGTTTGTGCTCCAAGGTGTTGGGGCATGGTGATCCTTTTTAGACATGATCTGATCATGTCTTGATGCGATTAGAAGAAAAGAAGAATGTCTTCTCTTAAGGTTTCCTTGAGAGCCCTACTTCTCAATTTTATTTATGAGATTTTTACGAGAAAATTTTAAGGGTGTGATATCTAGAAAATTAAGAAAAAATTCAGAGGAGAAGGTCTCCTCTGAACCTAGAATAATAGATGTTTTCAGGACATCAACCACTGACGTCCTGAAGAAAAAGATTTGTCTTCTCCTAGGATTTTTTTCATATGTCTTTTTTTTTCTGATTTATGGAAGATCCAAGGGTTGGATTCCTCCCTCATTCCTCCTCATATTCTTCATCTGTTGGATTATCCATGAGATCCGAAGAACATATAGTTGATTAACCATCAGGAGGGATCCGCGAGAAGCTAGCACTTCAAGCGGATCTTCATTCGATGAACCTCCGATCTATGTTGTAGGTTCATGTGGATCACCTATAGAGGTCGGATGCATGTGTAGCTCTAAAGACAACAATAGATTCAATCGTAGAGTTCTCGACCCATGCAAAGGTAAGAGATCTGATCTCTTGGTGACCTAGATGTGATCTAGGATTAGATCCAGAATTGTTCTAGATCTTGGAATTGATATGATCAATACCACTTATGATTAATTTAATTTTAGATTAATATTTGCATCATAACATGTTATAGTTTCTTGATGTAGGATTTTATAATTTGATTACATGCATATTGTAGATTAAATAGTTTAACCTATGTCTTTCGTTGCTCTATATTTTGAAAAGGTTTCGAAATCTATGCATGAAACCATGCATGTTTTCTATCAACAATGGTATTAGAGCATCTAGGTTCGATTATAACATGTTTATGTATATTTTATATTAAATTTAAAAATTAAAGTTAATTAAAGATCGCATATACTACTATAAGATTATCCTATTGTAAGGTTAACCCCTTACAATGAAAAGATTATCCTAATATGTACTGATCTAAATCAAAATGATAAATTATTTAGATTAAATCTAAAAAAAATTATGATTTAATTTTTTGATTTAAATCTAAAATTTAATAGATATTAGATCTATTTTAGATTATTTAGATTAGATATAAATAATATCAGAATTGCGCATACTACCATAAGATTGTCTTACTGTAAGGTTTATCCCTTATAGTGGAAAGGTTATTCTAGTATGTGCTGATCTGAGAAACTTAAATTATAAATATGCTAGATGAAATCTAAAATAATTTATGATTTATTTCTAGATTTTAAATATAATTTTAAATAATTTATGATCAGATCCACATGATATGTTTTTTGTTTAGATCTAATCCTCTTATTGCATATGTTGATATGTAATTTTTGTTTTGAATCTAGAATGTATATGTATGACATATTTGGTTTATAGAAATTAAATCATGAACTTACTTTCTGTAAAATCCTAGATTTGAAATTCTAGGACATGATCTAAATAATGAAACAAATCTGATCTAAAACCATGTATTAAATATGATTCAATGTAAATTATTTATAATTTAAAAATATTTTAAATAATAAAATCAGAAATTAGTTCTAAGGTTCCATAAATCCAAACATTGAACTTAATTAAGAATTAAGTGATTGTTTAGGATCTAGGTTTATGATTTGAAGATCCTAAGATAATTTCGTAAAACTTGGGTTAAAGGAAAATGGGTTAGCTTTGATCAGGTCCTTAACTGGATTAGACCTAGGGTTAGATTAAATATGGTTATAGTTAAAAAATTGATCAAACCTAATTAATAGTTAATTAGGATTAGGTTATTTCTATAAATCACTTCAATAGTTGTAGTTGATCAAAATCCATACATCTAACAAATGGATGCTGATCGTGGCTTAGTGGTCGATCCCGAGTCTTTAGGCAGATCAAATCAAAATTGATAAATCAATTAATGTCTAAGGTAAGTTTGGCATCTCAGACCGATGGTTTTTATTTGGCAGCCTGCTTATCTGGCCATTTTTGATAGTCTCTAAGGCAAGCCTTGGCAAACCCTTCCACCGATCTCACTTACCTGGCCAATGTAGTTAATCAAGTTTTTGATTAGATTGCTCATTGATTCATGCTAACCCATATCACATAGAAAATCAGTGAGACTCATTTTATTCAGTGAGACTGATTTAGATGCCCTTGGACTGTAATTGATCCTAGTCCTCATCAATGACCTACGAAGTCAGTGGAAGGACTTGACTTGGTAAAGTTAGTGGGGGAAAATTGGTCCATATCCTTTCTATCCTTAAATTACTAATAATTTAAATCCTCTAAAATTATTAGATCCTTAAAATGACAAAGTTATGGGGATAACAGAGTCATAGCCTCCGTTAAGTTGTTTGATAATGGATCCATTAACTCAATAATCATTGGAGGCACAAAGGCATGGTGCTTGTTGACTAATGGAATTATCATCCATCTTATGATGACTTGGATGTCTCTCTAATAGTGGTTGGATTGGCCAACCAAAGTTAGGCATGATCATTTATTTGTTGGATGGGCCAAGTATGGTCATGTTAATGGTTAGACCTAACTCGACCCTTTTCTGAGAAGGCCAAAGCCAACTGATTAGGTCGTGGGGCAAAATTAAAATTACTAAAAATTGATTGGAGAAATAATTGGTTATGAACCTATCCTTAGATGTACATGGGTGGGCCAACCAAAGTTGGGCTCGTGTGCAGTCTATGTAGATTCTAGTACCTACTAAGAAATTAAAGTAATTCCTCAAATTGAAGGTAGAGGCTATCAGTTCAAATAAAATAGTGGAAGAATCTTAAGACTAAAGTCCAGATCTTTAGGCTTAAAATGATTTATATACAATAGGTCATTATTCTCTATTAAGGCTAGATCCTAATTGCTCCTAATACTATTAGACAGTGAAAACTTATGGATCCAACTTTGATAATCCGTATTGAAAGTTGAATATTGGTTCAGTAGTATGAATGGGTTCGTATTAGGGCTTCTGAGCCCAGTCAAAATAATTATTCCAAGGTTAATCCAAATTAGGCATAGTGCTTCAAATGTCAGAAATAGGATCATAGGAAGAAGATTTGTCTTGCTTTTCTTGACCATAACAGGCTGAACAAGAGAAAGGAGCAAAAGTTGCTCATTAAAGATGTTATATGATAACACCTTAAAACTTCTTTATATGTAATTCTATTACCTAGGTATTAGATAGCAATGGTCTTATACAATTCATTGCAACGACTTAAGGTAAGTGAAATGTGCACACCCTAGTTAGATTATGTCATGGATGTCTATGTTTGGCATTACAGGCTTAGTCATATTGACAAGAACAGGATAAACGGGTTAGCTTGAGAGGAAAACCTCGATATCAATGGTTGTGATTCATTGATAGCTTGTGAATCTTGTCTTCTTAGAAAGATGACAAAGTCACCTTTTATTGAAAAAGATGAAGGAGCCGATAAAGTTCTAAGTCTCATATATAGTGATGTATGTGGACATTGAACTTAAGTGCCAATGAAAGATATTAATATTTCATTACAGACGACCTATCTGGATAAGGGTACGTTTGGGATGAATTATATAAAATGTTCAAATGATTCAATAATGAAAAAGAAAAATAAACTGGATAAGATATTAAAACTCTTTGATCAGATCGAGGAGGTAAATACTTATCTAGTGAGTTTATGACATATCTAGGAGAGAATAGGATTCTCTCTCAGTGAATTTCTTTTCGAAACGCAGTATATCCAAAAGAAGAAATTGAACTTTGTTAGACATAGTTCAATACACAATAAGATATACTTGTCTGCCTATTGCAAGGTTGTGCTCTTATGACTATTTTTTACACTAAAAATTTATACTAAGTTAATTTGTTGCATTGACTCCATATGGGATATGGATCGGGCATAGACCTAGACTCTCTCACTTTCGAGTTTGGAGTTGATCAGCCTATGTCATATATTTGCACACAGATAAACTTGGATCCTGGTCAATAAGTGTTTAAGGATTACTAATTTCGCTACCCTAAAGAACATAAGATGTTCATCAGCAGTAGGGCATTCCTTTTGGAAAGATGTTCATCCAACATAGAAAAGTACCGATGTTATCTGATAAACCTATAGAACCAGATTTGATCAGATCAAATCCAGAGCCCATTAAAGTATCACCTTTAAGAAGATCCAGTAGAGTACCATGTTAGCCAGACAGATACTTCAGTGTCTAGATCTGGGATGGCGATCTTGTTGAGCTCAATGAGAACAACAAGGATCCGATCACCTATAAGGATACAGTGCGGTGGCTTGATTTTGAGAAGTAGCTTGGAGCCATATGATCCAAATTGAAGTCTATGAAAATCAATAGTGTATTGACACTAGTTGAAGACCTGAAGGGGTAAAACCCATTGGATGTGAATGGATTTTTAATAAGATCAGAGTAGCGCAGATGGAAAGGTAAGGACCTATAAAGCCTGTCTGAGTATCATCTTAGAGTTCGAACATACGTTCTAAACGTATATCTTAGTTATGAACAAAGACAAACCTTGCACTTATTATTGGGCAAAATGTTTTGTAGTGTTATTTCTTATGATGTTTGAGGATGAAATTCTCTTAGTCCGGAATAGCATTCCAACATTGTAAGGAATAAAGGTTTAGCTATCATCTTATTTATCTAGGTACGAGATTAGACATGGTATACTCACTAGACATAGTGAGCAGATACCAGTTTGATCCAAGTAAGAGCCACTGGAGGATTGTATAGACAATCCCTAAGTATTTGAAAAATACTAAGATCCAGTGACTCAAATATGGAAGTACTAACTTAAAATATATGAATGTTTTGATTTCAGTCAGAATAAGATGACAATAAGAGAATGTCAACTCATATCCTAATTGTAGGAGCAATCTATTGGAAAGATTTCAAGCAGGATACTTTAGCCTATTTAGTTAGTGATGTAAAGTACATCGTGGTATATGATGCTGCCATATAAGCTGTGTAGTTACTGAGGTTCATTAGCAGATTGAGAGTGGCACCCTCCACCCATGGTCCAGTCCTATCATAGCACTAGAGCCATAGCTCAGGCTAAAGAACCGAAGGACCAGCATATTCTACATCATTTTCATCTTAGATATTTGATTTGGGTGATGTCATTCTTTAGAAAATCGATGTAAAAGGAGAACTTGACTGACTCATTTGCTAAGACCTTGGAACTAAGGAGTTCTATGAACTCAAGTAGAAGATAGGATATTGATATTGTTCTGATTGGCTTTAGTCCAAGTAGAAGTTATTGAAAAATGTGTCCTAAAGTCAATCATCTAAGTAGTTGATGATTGGAATTAGTATATGAATTATCTAATAATAATAGTAATTTGGTTGTTTCATCATAAAAGTTCTATTTTCTTTAAATGAACTCCTAAATTATGATGAAGTCCTTAGAACCATAATCAATCAATAAAGGAGGATTTATCGAATGGTTCTTAAATTATTCATGACCAAATGATAAGTTATTAACAAGAAAGATAACTTATCGAGTGTAGGTTATTGTATGCCATACGCATTGGTTGTCCTCGTAATCAAGTGATGTGGAGACACTTGTATGGCATCCAGATCAGATGTAGGAGTACATCAACAATGAATGTGACCAATGTTGCACTCTACTGTCAAGAGTAGCTAGCTAAGGCCAATGGGTATAAGTGTCCCTCCGACCTGAGATCGCCATGATGACTTATAAGTAACTCACTGTACTTTAGTGCTAGACTGTCTATATTTCTAATATAGATGATGAAAGATTTTTGGGTATAGTCAAGTACTTGTAGAGTCGGTGTGTGAGTCAAGATAGGATTGACCACTCCTGATTAACTTCAGGAAGAGAATGACTCGCTGTATTTCAATTTAGCAAAACCTAGGCCTTGGTAATTCTCATGAGGTGTTATGAAATTTGCAAAATTTTGAGACACAATAGTGATGACTTGTATGAGTACTGACAGCATACTCAAAGTTGTCTTGAGCATTATTGGTCAAAGGGATGAATTATACAATAACCATGGGCCAGAGTTCTAAAAATGTTGCTTTGCATACATTCGACCTATTCGGACGTCAGGAACCATTTCTAGGTGGTATCTTTGATTGGTACAGAAATTGGTTCCCATGCTACCAGCTTAGGTTCAAACCTATGGGGTCACACACATTAGAGCTTGTAATTTGATCGGATGGTTAATCAATGATTGAGAATCATTTCAAGGTCAAACATTCAATGCGATTAATGTTTGACCTAATGCAAGTGTTGCAGGAGGATCGATTAGCAATTGAATTACTAATTGACTCAATTTGATTGAGCAATCGGACTGAGATCATGTCTAGTTGAATTAGATTCAATTATAATTGATTTAGATTTAATTAGATTAAGCCTAATTGATTTATTAGATAAGCTAATTGTAAGGAAAGAACAATTCCTAGTTTGACTAGGACTTGGGTGCATCTGATTGACTTAGGATTTAAATTATATTTAAATCTTAATTTAATATGATTTAATTAGGCTTCTAGTTGTACTAGGATCATCTTTAATTGAGTTACATTTAATCTAATTTAAATAAATTTTAAATTAGATTTAAAATAATTTTGATCTAGTCAAACAAGAGGAGTCTCAGTTGGACTGGGACTCTCTCTCTTTCATTTGCGCCTAAGAAAGCCCATGCCATATTTTAATTCTAGATTTTTTTCTATGATTTTCATGCCAAAGACATGATTTTCCACACCCTATTATCTCACAAATTAGATTTAAATTTGATTTGGTCAAAATTAGAAGGAAGTTGGAAATTGTTTCCTACTTGGAAGAGTCTTCTTTGATCCAAACTCCTCCCTCCCTTGTGTGCCAACTCTACCCATGCTCCTCTATCTTATTTGGCCTTTTTTTCCTTGGTTTTTCACATTAGAACCACCAGTGGTTACATAAAAAAATAAGTGGGAGGGGTGTCCAAGAGTTGGATGCCCCACAGAAGTCCTCCTTTGACTAGGTTTTGACCTAATCTTGCAATAAAAGGTGGACGCCTCTTATGAGATGGTTTGAGGATGTGAAAAATCCTAAAAAAAATTTTGAAAAATTAGAGGAGAAGGATAAGAAGGCATGGAGGATTTGTGATGCCAAGATTCTTGGAGAAGAGCCCTTAATTAAGACATCAAAGGTTGATGTCTTGAAGAGACAAGGTAAGAGAAGATTGTCTTCTCTTATATTTTTCTTTTATATTTCTCTCTTTCTATTTTATTTATGATTTTTATATGATAAAAATATGAGAGAGAGAGAGATAAAGGAAGGGCTTGAGGAAAGATGGCACCAAGATCCTTGGAGAAAAGGTCTTCATCAGGACATCAATCGTTGATGTCATGAAGGCACAAAGGTAAGAGAAGATTATCTTCTCTTTGTTTTCTTTTGAGTATCTTCTTCTTCATTATTTTATATAATTTTTATATGATAAAGATCTAAGAGAGAGAGAGAGAGGAAGAGGGCATGAAATCTATGCTCCAAGGTGTTGGGGCATGGTGATCCTTTTTAGACATGATCTGATCATGTCCTGATGCGAGAAGAAGAAGAGAAGAATGTCTTCTCTTAAGGTTTCCTTGAGAGCCTTGCTTCTCAATTTTTTGTATGAGAAAAATCTGAGGATGTGATATCTAGAAAATTAGAAAAAGATTCAGAGGAGAAGGTCTCCTCTGAACCTAGCATAATAGATGTTTTCAAGATATCAACCATTGACGTCCTGAAGGAGAAGATTTGTCTTCTCCTAGGATTTTTTCCATACGTCTTTTTATTTTCTGATTTATCGGAGATCCAAGGGTTGGATTCCTCCCTCATTCCTCCTTATGTTCTTCATCTCTTGGATTGTCTAAGAGATCTGAAGAATATGTATTTGATTAACCATCAGGAGGGATCCGCGAGAAGATAGCACTTTAAGCGGATCTTCATTCGACGAACCTCTGATCTATGTTGCAGGTTCGTGTGGATCACCTATAGAGGTCGGATGCATGTGCGGCTCCAAAGGCAATAACAAATTCAACTGTGGAGTTTTGATCTGCATAAAGGTAAGAGATCTGATCTTTGGTGATCTAGATGTGATCTAGGATTAGATCTAAAATTATTTTAGATCTAGGTATTGATATGATCGATACCACTTATGATTAATTTAATTTTAGATTTATTTTTGCATCATAACATGTTATAGATCCTTGATGTAGGGTTTTATAATTTGATTACATGTATGTTGTAGATTAAATGGTTTAATCTATGTCTTCCGCTGCTCTATATTTCAAAAATATTTTGAAATCTATACATGAAACCCTGCATGTTTCCTATCAGATGAAACCCTCTTCAGTAGATATATAGCGGTCAACAGATTATATCCATAAAGAAACTCAGGGAGGATCGTGAAGCTCATCATGGATCGAATCATATCTAATAGGGTTTGATTTTTCCATTCTGAAATTTTGTTGAGTTGAGGCATTCCTGATGGTGTCCATTAAGAGACTATGCCATTATCCTTAAGATAGTCAAGGAATTTCCGACTAAGGTATTCATCTCCTTAATCTGATCGAAGAACCTTAATAGATTTTCTTATCTATTTTTCTTCTTCAAGTATAAATTTTTTGAACTTTTCAAAAGCTTCAGACTTGTGTCACATCAAATACACATATCTATACCAAGATAAATCATTGATAAAGGTGATAAAGTAGATATTATTACCCCTGGCTGGTACATCAAATGGGCTACATACATCAGTATGTACTAGGGCAAACAGGACCGCGGCCTTTTCCCCATGTCCCACAAAAGAGAGCTTGGTCATTTTGGCATGAAGGTATGATTTATAAATAAGATATGACTTGAAAGTCAACGGACTCAATAGCCTGAATTTTTCTAATTTGTTAACCCTATCTTCAGTTTTATAACCTAGCCTAAGGTGCCAAAGATATCTATCATTTAGATTATCCCTTGGTCACTTTGATCCTATGGTATTCACATTTTCCTCGATATTAAAAATAGAAACATCAATATGTAACTGATAGAGACCATTTATAATGAAAACACTTATAATTTTATTTCTTTCATAAAGAATATTATAATGGTCCTTAAAAAAACTAATTACATAGCCTCCTTGTGCTAAACATGAAATAAAAATCAAATTCTTGCTTGCTGCAGGCACATAAAAATAGTCTCTAAGTACTAAGTCTAATCCTGATGGTAATTGCAGAGAGTAGATTTTCATGGATATAACAGCAACTCTTGCTTCATTTCCGACATGTAGGATCTTCTCACCATCTCTCAGCCTCCTGCTATCCTTAAGATCTAGCATAGAATTGCATAAGTGAGCACTAGAACTAGAGTCAAGCACCCAACTATATGCAAAAAAAATCGTAAGATTAGATTCCATAATGAGCATACCTCTAGAAGGACCTGCCTCCTTGTTCTTCAGGCTGCCAGGTAAAAAGGGCAGTTCCGCTTTCAATGAACATCAGTGTCGCAATAGAAATATTTTTCTTTATCAGTGGTCTTCTTGTTGGGCTCTATCTTCTTCTTTGGCTCTATCTTCTTTTTCTTCCCACCATCTACCTTTTGTTTCTTCATGGACTTCTTCTTCATTCCAAAAGACTTTCTCTTGGATGAAGTCCACTCCATAGCAAGTATTGAGCCGTTAGAATTTTTCATAGAAAGCTCAGCAGTAACCAGTATGTTCATGAGCTCAACCAAGGTATTCTGAAGTTTATGCATATGGTAGTTCATGATGAACTGTCCATATGCATCAGTCAAGGACTGTAGAATTATATCAATCTATAGATCCTGATCTAACTTGACACCAAGCTTCTTAAGCTCTTCTAAGTCCTTGATCATCATCATATAATGATCTTGGATCGACTGTCCATCATACATCTGATCTTTAAAAAGTCTTCTAGTTACTTGATATTTAGCTGCATGACTCTGTTCACCAAATAACACTTGCAGATGAGCCAACATTTGATGGCTAGTCTTAATGTCTTCATGTTAGCATTGGAGCTCATCAAACATCGAGTCCAACATATAATATCTGGCTTTGTTATCTTCATCCATCCACTTCTCTAGAGATGATCTCTAATCAGTAGATGGATGGGCTGGTAATGTGGGAGGATCCTATTCCAACACATGACTCAATTTCTCAAAACCCAAAATAATTTTGAAGCTTTGGAGCCAATCCTTGTAGTTGGATCCGATCAGTCTATGGGTGTCCAGGATATGGGCTAGTGGATTGGATACAGACATTTACTTACAGAGAGTCAAAGTTTCTAGCTAGATTTTATAATTAGACTTAACTAATTTATTTAGAAGTTTTATTTTTAAATAAATTAGGCTTCCATTATTTACTCAGATCTCCATGATTATTAATTTTTAGTCGATGGTATGGTCCCACTGACTGACTCACCACCTCACCTAACAGTTATTAATGATGGGTCAATCAATGAGTGGACAACTCTTGTCCAATGATTCTTTAATCATGGTGCATCTAAACCTAATCTCTAATTCTTGAATCTTACTATGCCCAGAATATTGATCCACTCCTCAATTAAGTCAGGCCCACCATTTGCATAAATTAGATTTTTGATTGGGTTCCTCACCATTTTTGAAATATTGATTCCAACGAATCCTCAAACCCATAGCATCCAATGCCCAATAAACATTTTTTGCATCTTTCTGATGCAACTGAACCACTATATCCAGCCAAGAATAATTAACACTGAAAAGGACCCGTACATCTACAATGGTGCAAGACCTTAGACTTAATATTTTCTTAGGAAAATTTAGTTTAGATCTCTTTAAACTTGACTTGACTTAGTCAAGTCAAGTTTAAAGATATATGTGCCCTAGAAGTCCTCCTTGTTAGATATATGTGCCCTAGAAGCCAGAATTGGCTGACACTTGTAATACACTTCTAAGGGCAAAATTATAATTTTGACTAATATTAATAAAATTGGTTATTTTCTATCACATATGTGTATTTAGTGTCTGTGATACATCATTTGAGTTAATGATAATGATAATTCATATTTTCAAGAGTTGAAAATTTAAGACATGAATAATCATTGTTAACTCATAAAATGCTCCCGACCATAGGATCATCACGAGGATGGTGATTGATCCGGAAGGTTGGTGTACAATTGCTTCTCTTTAGTAGATGAGTCTTTAAGTCTATGATGTGGAGACACCAGAGCGAGAGAACAGGTACTTGTTAGAGAACGAGGGCACTGAGCGTGACCACCTCGAGTAGTCATTAGGGAGTCTACCTTCTCGTCAATGACTGACTCGATGCTGCAGTAGTGTGTCTGGTTCTTTGACCTGAGGTGCATCGGTAGTTTACCTTGAGGGTGTTATAGTTTGACTACACCATTACTCGGTCTCCTAGCCATATGGTGTTAGATATATGTGCCCTAGAAGCCAGAATTGGCTGACACTTGTAATACACTTCTAGGGGCAAAATTGTAATTTTGACTATAATTAATGAAATGGGTTATTTTCTATCACACCTGTGTATTTAGTGTCTGTGATACATCCTTTGAGTTAATGGTAATGATAATTCATATTTTCAAGAGTTGAAAATTTAAGACATGAATAATCATTATTAACTCATAAACAAGCTCCCGACCATAGGATCATCACGAGGATGGTGATTGATCCGGAAGGTTGGTGTACGATCGCTTCTCTTTAGTAGATGAGTCTTGAGTCTACGGTGTGGAGACACCGAAGTGAGAGTACAGGTACTCGTTAGAGAACGAGGGCACTGAGCGTGACCACCTCGAGTAGTCATTAGGAAGTCTACCTTCTCGTCAATGACTGACTCGATGCTGCAGTAGTGTGTCTGGTTCTTTGACCTGAGATGCATCGACAGTTCACCTTGAGGGTGTTATAGTTTGACTACACCATTACTCGGTCTCCTAGCCATATGGAACCCTGAGGTGTATGTTGGCTATAGCATGTTCATTGTAGGAACTGGATTGCATCAAGATGGAATCTATCTACCTCGGTGGTAGAGGAGTAGCCCTATGATGATCATGAGAATCAAGTCCAGAAATCCATGGCCATGGTAGAGTGAAATAATAGAAAGAGTTTCTATTTAGATTTTCACATTGGACTCGAATCGAATGATTACATCATATGACAGAGACTAGGGTTTGACGAGTTCACCTTAACCCTAATCTGATCGGGGCTCAAGATAGAAGAACTGAATCACACAGGTAGCTGCACCAAGAGGTTCGCATTCAGCTCTGATGGGTTGCCACCATATACTGCTAGGTGTCACTGGTGGATTTTGGGAGCAATTAGAATGATTTAGATGATCGATCATTCTAGCTGTTCGAATCAGAAGAGTTCTGATCCATCGAAAGGAGTTTCGATGATGTCTATGATAGAGATCATGACATATCCCATTACCATACAGAACTGAACCTAACTGGGTCACACAAACAAGGGTTTGAATCTGGTGATCATCAATTGAACTGATCTAGTTCAATTGATCTGAATGAGATTCAATTAGGTTCAAGGAAATCGTGCTAGCACTCGATTGAACCTAACGTTCTTCTTTTACTATCATAAATAAGTTATCCTGACTGAGCCAAAGGAGTTTGTGCTCAATCAGAGGCCTTCATATGGTCTGACTGGAGGTTGTCCAAGTCAGAATAGGTTGTCTTATTTGTAAGACATTACCTGCCATTTTTGGTCACCTGCCATTTCTTGTTCTTTGACTTTGGTCAAAAGTCTACCTTTGACTGGTCAAACGTTGACCATTGACCCTTTGACTTTTGACCACATGTCATGCACCTATTGGAGAGCTGGTGGGGGCCTGTCCCCCTGCCAGAACCTGGCAAGGAGAAGGGCGCACGCCAAGGGTGGCGTGAGCCCAAGTAGGAGGCGCCTAGGAGTCCTTGTTGGACAAGGACTCCACCTCCCTTTTGGATTCCAATCAGAGTTCTACTAAGAATCCAGTTTGACTGGTCTTAGGCACCCTCTAAGGAGGAATCCAGGGGTCTCTATTCCAACCAATCAGATTTAGATCTGATTTCACAAAGGGTTGTGATTGGTTGAGAGGAAGAGGAGTTGGATCACAAGAGGTCTATAAATAAGACCCTGCGCCCAACCCTAATTCAAAGTGAATGCAATTAGACATGCCCCAAGGCTGCCTCTCCCCTCCTTCTCCATGCCATAATCTCTTCTCCCCTTGCTCTCCACGTCCAAAAAGAGTTTTGGACTTAGGTTGGTGCGATTCAGATCAAGGAAAGGCGATCAAAAGCAAGAAGGCTGCGCTGCTGCAAAAGGACGACTGCAGATCTTCAAAAGAGTTTTGAAGATCCTCCAGATCAGATCCAGATCTGATTTTTGGAGGTGTGATAGAGAAGAAGAGGATCTCCAGATCCAACCCGAGTGGATACCGGTAGAGGCCAGGCGCTTGCGTGGCTAAGATCCAGAACCTTCCGCTGCAATCAGGATCATCTACAGGGTAATAGGATTACCCAAATCAGGTAAATTAAATTTGATTTAATTTATCTTATTTTATTTTATTTATTAAAATAATAAGAATCAGATCTGAAATATATCAAGATCTGATTGAGATCAAGAGAAAATTTTTGAAATATATCTCTTGATCTAATCAGATCTGGACGAACCTGGACCGGGAAATCAGGATTTCCCTTCAACTGGTATCAGAGCCATGGTTCTAAATTGTTTAGATCTGATTTTAATTTTATTTTAATTAGAAAATAAAGTGATTTCAGATGTCACATGAGATGTGATCAGATCTGAAATCAGAAAAAATTAAAATTAAATGATTTGGATCTAAGAACATGAAGATATGCATGACTAGTTCTAGAATAGAATAGTTCTATAGAATAGTTTTGCATGTCTTTGATTTAATCTGATTAAATCATATTTTAGATCTTCTTATTTACTATTTTCTGATATTATAAGTGTTATAATAACATCTGATAAACAGCAAATAAAAATTATTTAATTTTAAATATCATATGAGATATGATTGATGCATGTCTAGACTAGTTGTAGAATAGTTCTACATAATTGTCTAGATTAGAATTTATTTTGATTAGATCAATTTAAATCTAATTTTTTAGATTATTATGAGATAATTTAGATCTGAAAACATGCATGATTTGATACATGAGATGTATGCAAAATATGCCTTGATTAGATCTAAATTTGTATATGAGATATATGATATAGATCTATAACTGTTTTGTAGATTTACATGTTCCTGATTAAGGCGTTCCTCTTGGCCGTCCGGTCATAAGAACGAAGAAGGGTTTAAAGGCCCTCTCTTCCCATTCGATGGGGTGTTCTTATGACGTGTAGGGGTGCTGCGTGTTCGTCCTTAATCAGAAACCCAAAACTTACTTTCTGCAAAACCCTAGATCCTGAAACCCTAGGATTTATTGTGCATATTTTGTTTATGAACCCAACTTAATTAAGAATTAAGTTTATGGAATATTAATTAGGTCTAAAATTGAGAATTTCAGATCTAAGACATATTCATAATACTGGGTTCGGGCTTGGGTAGCTCAATTAGGTCTAAGCGGTTGATCAAACCGAATCAAGAGTTGGTTAGATGGGATCAACAATGCTTAAATTGACCAGCCTAATAGGATTAAGTCTGGGTCAAGATCGAGTCACGATCAAGCAAGACCTAATTAGGCTCAGAGGTTAGAGTCTGGATTGTAGGCTAACCCAATTGGTTCTGACTCAACAATTTGGTGTCTAAGGTAAGTTTGGCACAGACGACCGACTGGTTTTTAATTGGAAGCTACTCGACCTGAATGCGTTCTTGTGCGAGTTAACGGCATATTCCTTCCACCGGTCTCACTTACCTGGCCATATCTGTTGACACAGTTCTGATCTGAGGTGGTCAATAATCCGAGCTGACCCATGCCACTAGGTTAGTCATAATTGTTATGACTAAGCCAAGTCTAGTTTAATGAGACCTGAATCAATTCTCCCTAAGAAAAGATTAAGTCCGAGGTCTTCCACCATTGTAGACGTGCGGGCCCTTCCCGGGGTTGATTGTTCTCGGCTGGATACAGTGGCTCAGTTGCACCGGGAAGACGCAACCATGTCTATTAGGCATTGGATGCTATGGGCTGGAGGATGAGTTGGGCTCAATATTTCGGATACGGTGAGAGACCCAATTAGGAACCCAGTCTATGCAAATGGTGGGTCTGACTTAACTAAGGAGTGGATCAATATTTCGGATACGGTGAGATTCATGAATTAGAGACCAAGTTTGGGTGCACCATGATTAGAGAATCATTGAACAAGAGTTGTTCACTCATTGGCTAACCCATCACCAATAACTGTTAGGTGAGGTGATGAGTCAGTTGGTGAGACCGCACCACCCACTAGAAATCATCAATCGCGGAGATTTTCGCATCTCTACAGAGGGAGTGTAGGGATCCGAGAAAATAGTGGGAGCTAATTTGTTTAAAAATAAAATCCCTAAACAAATTGGTCAAGTCAAAATTACAGTATCTAACTAGAATCTTTGACTCTCTACAGGAAAATGTCTGCGTCCAACCCACTGGCACGTATCCTAGACACACATAGACTGACTGGACCCAATTATAAAGATTGGCTCAGGAACTACAAAATTGTTTTGGGTTCAGAGAAGTTAACACATGTTTTGGACCAGGACCCTCCCACCTTACCAGCTCGTCCATCCACTGAACAGAGAGCGTCTCTGGAAAAATGGATTGACGAAGACAATAAGGCCAGATACTACATGTTGGGCTCGATGTCTGATGAGCTCCAGCGCCAACATGAAGATATCGGGACTGCTCGCCAAATGTTGGCTCACCTGCAGGAGATGTTTGGTGAACAGAGTCGCGCAGCCAAATATCAAGTCACGAAATGACTTTTTAAGGCTAAGATGCGTGATGGGCAGTCAGTCCAAGATCACTGTCTGACAATGATCAAGGACATGGAAGAGCTTGAGAAGCTCGGTGTGAAGTTGGACTTGGATCTGCAGAACGATATTATTCTGCAATCCTTGACTGATGCATATGGGCAATTCATCATGAATTACCACATGCATAAACTTCAAAATTCCTTGGCCGAGTTGATGAATATGCTGGTTACCGCTGAGCTTTCTATGAAAGGTTCTAAAGGCTCAGTTCTTGCTATGGAACGGACTTCTTCCAAAAGAAAGTCTTATGGAAAGAAAAAGAAGTCTGTGAAAAAGCAAAAGGTAGAAGGATCAAAGAAGAAGAAGGCAGAACCGAAGAAGAAGGTCGATGGCAAAGGAAAGTGTTTCCATTGCAACAGCGACGGCCATTGGAAGCGGAACTGCCCTACTTACCTGGCCACCCTGAAGAACAAGAAGGAAGGTCCTTCTGGAGGTATGCTCGTTATTGAGTCTAACCTTACGGTTTCTTCTGCATCCAGTTGGGTGCTTGACTCTGGTTCTAGTGCTCATCTGTGCACTTCTATGCAGGGTCTTGAGGATAGCAGGAGGCTGAGGGATGGAGACATGATCCTACGCATCGGTAATGGAGCAAGAGTTGCTGCAGTAGCCGTGGGAACATACCCTCTTGCGATTACCATCTGGTTTAGACTTAGTTTTAAAAGACTGTTATTATGTGCCTGCAGCTAGCAGGAATTTGATTTCTGTTTCATGCTTAGCACAAGAAGGTTATGTGATCACCTTCTTTAAGGACCATTGTAACATTCTTTATGAAAGAAATAAAATTGCAAATGGTTTCCTTGTTAATGGTCTTTATCAGTTGCATATTGATGTACCTGTTTTAACTATCGAGCAAAACGTGAATGCCAAACGACCTAGGGATAGTCCAAACGACAGATATCTATGGCACCTGAGATTAGGTCATATAGCAGAAGATAGGATTAACAAATTGGAGAAAAATGGGCTATTGAGTCCATTGACTTTTGAGTCATATCCAACTTGTGAATCTTGTCTTCAAGGCAAAATGACTAAACTCCCTTTTGTTGGACATGGGGAGAGGGCCACAGATCTCCTTGCCCTAGTACATACTGATGTGTGCGGCCCATTTCGATGTGCCGGCTAGAGGCAATTTTGTCTACTTCATTACCTTTACCGATGATCTGTCTAGGTATGGGTATGTGTATCTTATGAGACACAAGTCTGAAGCCTTTTGAAAAGTTCAAAGAATTCAGACATGAAGTAGAAAAACAAACTGGAAAACCCATTAAGGTTCTTCGATCAGATCGAGGAGGTGAATACCTTAGCCGGGAATTCCTAGACTATCTTAAGGAAAATGGCATAGTCTCTCAATGGACTCCACCAGGAACACCTCAACTCAACGGGGTTTCAGAACGGAGAAATCGGACTCTATTGGATATGGTTCGATCCATGATGAGCTTCACAGACCTCCCTGATTTCCTTTGGGGACATTCATTATTAACTTCAATCTATTTACTGAATAGGGTTCCCTCTAAAACCGTTCCTACCACACCGTATGAGATATGGCACGGTAAGAAACCAAGTCTGAGTCATCTCAGAATTTGGGGTTGTCCGGCTTCATGTCAAAAGACAACAAGCGGACAAGTTAGAGTTTAGGTCCTTTAGAGCTCGATTCATAGGATATCCTAAAGAGTCATTAGGATACTATTTCTACATTCCAGAAGACCACAATGTGATTGTGAGTCGACATGCCATATTTCTTGAAAAATAGTTTATTCAAGATAGTGGCATTGGAAAGCAGATTAAGCTTGATGAGAAAGTCTCACAAGCAGAACGAGCTAAGGACCAAGTGGAACCAAATCAGGTTGAGCCAATAAGAACACTACCTCCTCCACCTCGTAGATCGGAAAGAGTTTCCCGTCCCCCTGAAAGATACTTAGGTATTATTTCAGAGGACGTAGAGGAAATGTTCCTCATAGGTAATGGTGCTCATGGTGATGATCCCAAAACCTACAACGAGGCGATATCAGATATCGACTCCGAGAAATGGCTTGAGGCAATGAAGTCAGAAGATTCGACTCGATGCACTCAAACCAAGTCTGGACCTTGGTAGATCCACCAGAAGGTATAGTACCTATTGGGTGTAAATGGATCTTCAAGAGAAAGATTGGTGCAGATGGGAATGTGGAGACATTCAAGGCTAGACTGGTGGCAAAAGGTTATAGTCAACGTGAAGGCATTGACTATCAGGATACCTTTTCCCCGGTAGCTATGCTAAAATCCATCCGCACATTGCTTGCCTGTTGCAGCCTATTTCGATTATGAAATATGGCAAATGGACGTGAAAACGGCATTCCTAAATGGATATCTTGAGGAAGATATCTATATGGAACAGCCGCTAGGTTTCACATCCAGTGATACTGATCACAAGGTTTGCAAGCTGCAAAGGTCCATATATGGACTTAAGCAAGCATCTCGGAGCTGGAACACTCGTTTCAATGATGTGATCAAAAAGTTTGGTTTCATCAAAAATGAAGAGGAACCATGTGTTTTCAAAAGGGTCAGTGGGAGCGCTGTTGTCTTCCTCGTATTGTACGTGGATGACATCCTCCTTATTGGGAATGATATTCCCATGTTGACATCAGTCAAGATGTGGTTGTCCAAGGAATTCTCCATGAAAGACCTAGGTGAAGCATCCTTTATTCTAGGAATTAAGGTCTATAGGGATAGACCGAATAGGATGCTAGGACTTTCACAGAAGATGTACATAGAGGAAGTACTAAAGAGGTTTAGTATGGAAAACTCTAAGAGGGGATTAATACCCTTCAGACATGGTATTCATCTTTCCAAGAAGATGTGCCCCAGCACACCTGAGGAAATAGAACGCATGAGCAAGATCCCTTATGCTTCTGCAATAGGGAGCCTCATGTATGCCATGCTATGTACACGACCTGATATAGCCCATGCTGTGAGTGTCACAAGCAGATATCAGTCAAATCCAGGTGAAGAACACTGGACTTCTGTGAAATGTATCCTTAAGTACTTGAGAAGAACTAAGGATATGATGTTGGTCTTTGGTAATGGAGAACTCCAAGTTCAGGGATACACAGACTCGGACTTCATGTCCGATATAGATGATCGAAAGTCGACATCTGGCAGACTGTTTGTGCTGGAAGAGTTCCAAGCAAACGGTGATACCATCTCATCCGCGATTACCTTGAGAAAGGTTACGTTGAGGTCAAGAGAGTCAACTCCGCAGATAATGTGGCAGACCCACTTACAAAGCCGTTGGGCCAGCAGAAGATCGAAGCCCACCTTGAGAAGATGGGACTTAGACTTGTAGCCAATTGGCTTTAGGACAAGTGGGAGATTGTTAGATATATGTGCCCTAGAAGCCAGAATTGGCTGACACTTGTAATACACTTCTAGGGGCAAAATTATAATTTTGACTATAATTAATGAAATGGGTTATTTTCTATCACATATGTGTATTTAGTGTCTGTGATACATCCTTTGAGTTAATGGTAATGATAATTCATATTTTCAAGAGTTGAAAATTTAAGACATGAATAATCATTATTAACTCATAAACAGCTCCCGACCATAGGATCATCACGAGGATGGTGATTGATCCGGAAGGTTGGTGTACGATCGCTTCTCTTTAGTAGATGAGTCTTGAGTCTACGGTGTGGAGACACCGGAGCGAGAGTACAGGTACTCGTTAGAGAACGAGGGCACTGAGCGTGACCACCTCGAGTAGTCATTAGGAAGTCTACCTTCTCGTCAATGACTGACTCGATGCTGCAGTAGTGTGTCTGGTTCTTTGACCTGAGATGCATCGGCAGTTCACCTTGAGGGTGTTATAGTTTGACTACACCATTACTCGGTCTCCTAGCCATATGGAACCCTGAGGTGTATGTTGGCTATAGCATGTTCATTGTAGGAACTGGATTGCATCAAGATGGGAATCTATCTACCTCGGTGGTAGAGGAGTAGCCCTATGATGATCATGAGAATCAAGTCCAGAAATCCATGGCCATGGTAGAGTGAAATAATAGAAAGAGTTTCTATTTAGATTTTCACATTGGACTCGAATCGAATGATTACATCATATGACAGAGACTAGGGTTTGACGAGTTCACCTTAACCCTAATCTGATCGGGGCTCAAGATAGAAGAACTTAATCACACAGGTAGCTGCACCAAGAGGTTCGCATTCAGCTCTGATGGGTTGCCACCATATACTGCTAGGTGTCACTGGTGGATTTTGGGAGCAATTAGAATGATTTAGATGATCGATCATTCTAGCTGTTCGAATCAGAAGAGTTCTGATCCATCGAAAGGAGTTTCGATGATGTCTATGATAGAGATCATGACATATCCCATTACCATACAGAACTGAACCTAACTGGGTCACACAAACAAGGGTTTGAATCTGGTGATCATCAATTGAACTGATCTAGTTCAATTGATCTGAATGAGATTCAATTAGGTTCAAGGAAATCGTGCTAGCACTCGATTGAACCTAACGTTCTTCTTTTACTATCATAAATAAGTTGTCCTGACTGAGCCAAAGGAGTTTGTGCTCAATCAGAGGCCTTCATATGGTCTGACTGGAGGTTGTCCAAGTCAGAATAGGTTGTCTTATTTGTAAGACATTACCTGCCATTTTTGGTCACCTGCCATTTCTTGTTCTTTGACTTTGGTCAAAAGTCTACCTTTGACTGGTCAAACGTTGACCATTGACCCTTTGACTTTTGACCACATGTCATGCACCTATTGGAGAGCTGGTGGGGGCCTGTCCCCCTGCCAGAACCTGGCAAGGAGAAGGGCGCACGCCAAGGGTGGCGTGAGCCCAAGTAGGAGGCGCCTAGGAGTCCTTGTTGGACAAGGACTCCACCTCCCTTTTGGATTCCAATCAGAGTTCTACTAAGAATCCAGTTTGACTGGTCTTAGGCGCCCTCTAAGGAGGAATCCAGGGGTCTCTATTCCAACCAATCAGATTTAGATCTGATTTCACAAAGGGTTGTGATTGGTTGAGAGGAAGAGGAGTTGGATCACAAGAGGTCTATAAATAAGACCCTGCGCCCAACCCTAATTCTAAGTGAATTGCAATTGAGATTTCCCACGCCCCAAGGCTGCCTCTCCCCTCCTTCTCCATGCCATAGTCTCTTCTCCCCTTGCTCTCCACGTCCAAAAGTGTTTTGGACTTAGGTTGGTGCGATTCAGATCAAGGAAAGGCGATCAAAAGCAAGAAGGCTGCGCTGCTGCAAAAGGACGACTGCAGATCTTCAAAAGAGTTTTGAAGATCCTCCAGATCAGATCCAGATCTGATTTTTGGAGGTGTGATAGAGAAGAAGAGGATCTCCAGATCCAACCCGAGTGGATACCGGTAGAGGCCAGGCGCTTGCGTGGCTAAGATCCAGAACCTTCCGCTGCAATCAGGATCATCTACAGGGTAATAGGATTACCCAAATCAGGTAAATTAAATTTGATTTAATTTATCTTATTTTATTTTATTTATTAAAATAATAAGAATCAGATCTGAAACATATCAAGATCTGATTGAGATCAAGAGAAAATTTTTGAAATATATCTCTTGATCTAATCAGATCTGGACGAACCTGGACCGGGAAATCAGGATTTCCCTTCATCTAAAGATCCAGGACCTTCGCTAAACGAAAGTGGATTTTGGGAGCAATTAGAATGATTTAGATGATCGATCATTCTAGCTGTTCGAATCAGAAGAGTTCTGATCCATCGAAAGGAGTTTCGATGATGTCGATGATAGAGATCATGACATATCCCATTACCATACAGAACTGAACCTAACTGGGTCACACAAACAAGGGTTTGAATCTGGTGATCATCAATTGAACTGATCTAGTTCAATTGATCTGAATGAGATTCAATTAGGTTCAAGAAAATCGTGCTAGCACTCGATTGAACCTAACGTTCTTCTTTTACTATCATAAATAAGTTGTCCTGTCTGAGCCAAAGGAGTTTGTGCTCAATTAGAGGCCTTCATATGGTCTGACTGGAGGTTGTCCAAGTCAGAAAAGGTTGTCTTATTTTGTAAGACATTACCTGCCATTTTTGGTCACCTGCCATTTCTTGTTCTTTGACTTTGGTCAAAAGTCTACCTTTGACTGGTCAAACATCTACCTTTGACTGGTCAAACATTGACCATTGACACTTTGACTTTTGACCACATGTCATGCACCTATTGGAGAGCTGGTGGGGGCCTGTCCCCCTGCCAGAACCTGGCAAGGAGGAGGGCGCACGCCACCCTAGGCGTGTGCCCAAGTTGGAGGCGCCTAGGAGTCCTTGTTGGACAAGGACTCCACCTCCCTTTTGGATTCCAATTAGAGTTCTCTAAGAAACCAGTTTGACTGGTCTTAGGCACCCTCTAAGGAGGAATCCAGGGGACTCTATTCCCACCAATCAGATTTAGATCTGATTTCACAAAGGGTTGTGATTGGTTGGGAGGAAGAGGAGTTGGATCACAGGTAGTCTATAAATAAGACCCTGCGCCCAACTCAAAGATTGATTGAGATAAGAGTTTCCATATGCCCCAAGGCTGCCTCTCCCCTCCTCCTCCATGCCAAAGCTTCTTCTCCCTCTCCTCTCCATGTCCAAAAGGAGTTTTGGAGCTTGGTTGGTGCGATCCAGATCAAAGAAAGGCGATCAAAAGCAAGAAGGCTGCACTGCTGCAAAGGACGACTGCTGATCTTCAAAAGGAGTTTTGAAGATCCTCCAGATCAGATCCAGATCTAATTTTTGGAGGTGTGATAGAGAAGAAGAGGATCTTCAGATCCAGCCTGAGTGGATACCGGTAGAGGCCAGGCGCTTGCGTGGCTAGATCCAGAACCTTCCGCTGCAAACAGGATCATCAACAGGGTAATAGGATTACCCAAATCAGGTAAATTAAATTTGATTTAATTTATCTTATTTTATTTTATTTATTAAAATAATAAGAATCAGATCTGAAATATCCCAGATCTGATATAGATCAAAGAAAAAAATTTTTGAAATATATCTCTTGATCTGATCAGATCTGAACGAACCTGGACCGGGAAATCAGGATTTCCCTTCAACTTATCAGAGCCATGGTTAAAATATTTAGATCTAATTTTAAATTTATTATTAGAAAATAATTGTTTTAGATTCACATGAGATGTGATCAGATCTAAAATTAGAAAAAAATTAAAATTAAATAATTTGAATCTAAGATTAGAAGATATGCATGACTAGTTCTAGAATAGAATAGTTCTATAGAATAGTCTTGCATGTTTTTGATTTAATCTGATTAAATCATATTTTAGATCCTTTTATTTACTATTTTTTGATATTATAAGGTTATAATAACATCTAAAAAATAGTAAATAAAATTATTTAATTTGAATATTCATATGAGATATGATTGATGCATGTCTAGACTAGTTGTAGAATAGTTCTACATAATTGTCTAGATTAGTTTTATTTTGATTAGATCAATTTAAATCTAATTTTTTAGATATTATGAGATAATTTAGATCTAAAAAATATGCATGATTCGATACATGAGATGTATGCAAAATATGCCATGATTAGATCTACTTTGTATATGAGATATATGATATAGATCTGATACTGTTTTGTAGTATTGAATGTTCCTGATTAAGGCATTCCTCTTGGCCGTCCGGTCATAAGAATGAAGAAGGGTTTGAAGGCCCTCTCTTCCCATTCGATGGGATAAGAATTATAATTACCATTAACTCAAGGAATGTATCACAGACACTAAATACACATATGTGATAGAAGTTAACCCATTTTATTATTTATAGTCAAAATTATAATTTTGCCCCTAGAAGTGTATTATAAGTGTCAGCCAATTCTGGCTTCTATGGCACATATATCTAACAAACTTCCACTTGACCTAAAGCCAGTTGGCTACAAATCTAAATCCCACCTTCTTAAGATGGGCTTTGATCTTTTGCTGGTCCAACAGCTTTGTAAGCCGGTCCACCACATTATCTATGGAGTCGACTCTCTTGACCTCAACATAACCCTTCTCGAGGTAATCGCGGATGAGATGGTATCGCCGTTCGATGTGCTTGGATTTCTGGTGAGACCACGGCTCCTTAGCAAGGGCTATGGTGCCATTGTTGTCATAATATAGAGGAATGGCATCTAGTGGCATCACTCTAATCTCTGCAGCAAACTTCTTGTACCAGATTGCCTCCTTTGCAGCGTCTGATGCAGTGATGTATTCTGCTTCCATGGTAGAATCTACTATCACTGACTACTTGGAACTTTTTCAGCTGATAGCTCCACCATTGCACACAAATAGACTCCCAGATGTCGACTTTCGATCATCTACATCGGACATAAAATTTGAGTCTGTATACACCTAGACTTGAAGTTCTCTATTACCAAAGACCAACAACATATCCTTAATTCTTCTCAAGTACTTAAAGAAATATTTCACAGAAGTGTAGTGTTCTTCACCTAGATTCGACTGATATCTGCTCGTGACACTTATAGCATGGGCTATATTAGGTCGTGTACATAACATGGCATACATGAGGCTCCCTATTGCTGAAGCATAAGGGATCTTGCTCATACGTTCTATTTCCTGAGGTGTGCTAGGGCACATCTTCTTGGAAAGATGAATGCCATGTCTGAAGGGTACTAAACCCCTCTTAGAGTTTTCCATGATAAACCTCTTTAGCACTTCCTCTATGTACATTTTCTATGAAAGTCCTAGCATCCTATTTGGTCTATCTCTATAGACCTTAATTTCCAGAATAAAGGATGCTTCTCCAAGGTCTTTCATGGAGAATTCTTTAGATAACTATATTTTAATTATGGTCAACATGGAAACATCATTCCTAATAAGGAGGATGTCATCCACGTACAATACGAGGAAGACAATAGCACTCCCACTGAACTTTTTGAAGACACATGGCTCCTCGTCATTCTTGATGAAACCATACAATTTGATCACATCATTAAAATAAGTGTTCCAGCTCTGAGATGCTTGCTTAAGTCCATATGTGGACATTTGCAGCTTGCATACCTTATGATCATTATCACTAGATGTGAAACCTAGCGGCTGCTACATATAGATATCTTCCTCAAGATATCCATTTAAGAATGTCGTTTCATGTTCTTTTACCATATTTGATAATCGAAATAGGCTGCAATAGCAAGCAATGTGCGGATGGATTTAAACATAGATACTAGCAAAAAGGTATCCTGATAGTCAATGCCTTCGCACTGACTATAACCTTTTGCCACTAATCTATCCTTGAATGTCTCCACATTTTCATCTGCACCAATCTTTCTCTTATAGATCCATTTACATCAAATAGGTACTATATCTTCTGGTAGATCTACCAAGGTTCAGACTTGGTTTGAGTGCATCGAATCAATTTCTAACTTCATTGCCTCTAACCATTTCTTGGAGTTGATATCTGATATCGCCTCATTATAGGTTTTGGGATCATCACCATGAGCACCATTACCTACGAGGAACATTTTCTCTACTTCCTCTAAAATAGTACCTAAGTACCTCTCAGGGGGTCGGAAAACCCTTTTCGATCTACGAGGTGGAGGAAGTAGTGAATGGATTGGCTTAACCTGATTTGGTTCTATTTGGTCCTTAGTTCGTTGCTCTTGTGAGACTTTTCCCTCGAGCTTGATATGCTTTCCAATGCCACTATCTTGAATAAAATATTTTTTAAGAACGATGGCTTGTCGACTCATAATCACATTATGATCTTCTAGAATGTAGAAATAATATCCTAATGACTCTTTAGGATATCCTATAAATCAAGCTCTGAAGGACCTAAAGTCTAACATGTCCGCTTGTTGTCTCTTGACATGAGCTGGATAACCCTAAATTTTGAAATAACTTAGACTTGGTTTCTTACCATGCCATATCTCATACGGTGTGGTAGGAATGGTTTTAGAATGAACCCTATTCAGTAAATATATTGTAGTTAACAAATAGTGTCTCCAAAGAAAATCAAGGAGGTCTATGAAGCTCATTATGCATCAGAGCCATACGTGCTCACAT
>QRFJ01003115.1:0-76511 GCA_006176705.1 Cocos nucifera | reverse complement strand
TTTCATGAGTTGAAAATTTAAGATAAGAATTTTCATTATTAACTCATAAATGCTCCTAGCCATAGGATCATCATGAGGGTAGTGATTAATCTGGAAGGTTAGTGTACAATTACTTCTTTATAGTAGATGAGTCTTGAGTCTATGGTGTGGAAACACCAGAGCAAGAGTATAAGTACTCGTGAGAGAACGATGGCACTGAGCGTGACCACCTTGAATAGTCATAAGAAAGCCTACCTTCTCATTTATGACTGACTCGAAGCTGCAGTGGTGTGTCTGGTTCTCTGACCTAAGGTGCATCGACAGTTCACCTTGAGGGTCTTATAGTTTGACTACACTATGACTCGATCTCCTAGCCATTCAGAATCCTGAGGTGTATGTTGGCTATAACATGTTCATTGTAGGAATTGGATTGCACCAAGAGGGAATCTATCTACCACGGTAGAAGAGGAGCAGCCCTATGATGATCATGAGAATCAAGTCCATAAGCCCATGGTCATGACAGAGAGTGAAATAATAGATAGTGTTTCTATTAAGGATTTCACATCGGACTTGAATCGAATGATTAAATCATATGATAGAAATTAGGGTTTGATGAGTTCACCTTAACCCTAATCAGATCGGGGCTCAAGATAAAAGAACTTAATCACACAAGTAGCTACATCGAGTGGTTCATTTTTAGATTTGATGGTTTGCCACCATATACTGCTGGGTGTCATTGGTAGATTTTGGGAGCAATTAGAATGATTTAGATGATCGATCATTCCAGTTGTCTAAATTAGAAGAGTTCTGATTCATCAAAAATAGTTTCGATGATGTCGATGATGGAGATCATGACATATCCCATTACCATACAAAACTAAACCTAACTGGATCACACAAACAAGGATTTGGTTCTGAATATCATCAATTGGACTAACCCAGTTCAATTGATTTGAATTAGATTCAATTAGATTCAAAAAAATCATGCTAGCACACGATTGAACCTAACGTTCTCCTTTCTCTACCATTAAAAGTTGTCTCGACTGAGCCAAATATATTTATGCTCACTTAGGTACTTTTACTTGGTCTGACTAGAGCTTATCTAGGTTAAAAAATGGTTATCTTAATTTATGAGATAAATTTGAGACAACACTTGCCCTTTTTCATCAGCTGTTAATTCTTGTCCTTTGAATTTGGTCAAACGTTGACCATTGACCCTTGGACATCTGCCCATGTGTCATGAACCCATAGGAGAGAATTATTGACCAAGTCCACCTACCATTTGGTAGGCAGATGGAGGGCACATGCCTAGGATGGTTTGCACCCCATGTGGATAAACACTGGAGTCCCATACAGATGGGACTCTAGGTTGCTTGATGGACCCAACCTAGGTGGTGCCAAAGACTCTTTTTTTATCTGTCTTGGTGCCATCTAAGGTGGTTTGAGAGGGACTCTAATTTGATTTGATCAGGTGATGTCATCCCACTAATCAAATTTAGATCTGATTCCATAAAAAGCCATGATTGGCTGGGATGATGTGGCACTGTATGGCATAGACAGGGTCTATATAGACCCTATTTGTGCCAACTTTTAGAGAATTAGCCTTTTGCCAATGCCACAACCTCTCTCCCTCTCTTTCTCCATGCCATCTACTAGTCTTCTCTCTCTCTCCTTTCCCAAAAGCAGTTGGGCATGAGTTTGGTGTGATTCAGGCAATCTAAAGGCGACAAGAAAGCCAGAAGGCAGCCCTGCTACAAGAGGCAGCAGCACATCTTCAAAAGGAGTTTTGAAGATCATTAAAATCAGATTTAGATCTGATTTTTGGAGAAAAGAAAGTGAAGGAGAAGATCTAAAGATCCAGCCCGAGTGGATACCGATAGAGGCCAGACAATTGTGTGGCTACTTCCAGAACCTCAAGAAAGCAATAGGATCATCACAAGATAATTAGATTACCCAAACAAGATAACATTAATTTAGATTTAATTTAATTTAATTTTTGTATTTATCATATCATAAAATTAGATCTAAAAAGTGTCAGATCTGATTTGGATCTAAGAGAAAATTTTTGAAATATGCCTCATGATCAAATCAGATTTGAACGAACATGACCCAAAAAATCTGATTTTTCTTTCAAGTTAATCATTCGATTTAAGTCCTATGTGAAACCCTTATAGAAACTCTTTCTATCATCTTCACCCTACCATGTTCATGGGCTTATGGACTCGATTCTAATGATCATCATAGGGCTACTCCTCATCTAGCAAGATAGATAGATCCCTTATTGGTGCATTCCAGTTCCTACGATGAATGTACTATAGCCAACATACTCCTCAGGATTCCAAATGGCTAGAAGATCATGTTATGATTTAGTCAAACTACAACACCCTCAAGGTGAATTATCGATGCACCTTAGGTCAAAGAATCAGATACACTACTACAACATCGAGCCAGTCGTCGATGAGAAGGTAGACATTCTTATGAATGCTTGAGGTGGTCATGCTAGGTTTCACATCCAGTGATGTTGATCATAAAGTATGCAAGCTGGAAAGGTCCATATATGGACTCAAGCAACCATCTCGGAGCTGGAATATTCATTTTAATGATGTGATCAAATTATTTGGTTTCATCAAAAATGAGAAGAAATCATGTATTTTTAAAAAGGTCAGTGGGAGCGCTATTATCTTTCTCGTACTATATGTGGATAATATCCTCCTTATTGGGAACGATATTCTCATGTTGACCATAGTTAAAATATGGTTATCTAAAGAATTCTCCATGAAAGACCTAGGAGAAGCATCCTTCATTCTAGAAATTAAGGTCTATAAAGATAGATCGAATAGGATGCTAGATCTTTCACGAAAGATGTACATAGAGAAAGTGTTAAAGAGATTTAGCATGGAAAACTCCAAGAGGGGATTGGTACCCTTCAGACGTGGCGTTCATCTCTCCAAGAAAATGTGTCCGAACACACCAGAGAAGATTGAATGCATGAGTAAGATTCCTTATGCTTCAGCAATAGGGAGCCTCATGTATGCCATGTTATGTACATGACCTAATATAGCCCATGCTGTGAGTATTACGAGCAGATATCAGTCGAATTCAGGTGAAGAACACTGAACTTCTATGAAATATATTTCTAAGTACTTGAGAAGAACTAACGATATGTTATTGTTTTTTGGTAATAGAGAACTCCAAGTCTAGGGGTATACAGACTTCGATTTTATGTCCGATATAGATGATCGAAAGTCAACATCTGAGAGTCTATTTGTGTGTAATGGTGGTGCTATCGGTTGGAAGAGTTTCAAGTAGACAGTGATAGCAGATTCCTCCATGGAAGCAGAATACATCACTGCATCAAAAGCTGCAAACGAGGCATTCTGATACAAGAAATTCACCATAGAGATCGGAGTGATGCCATCGATTGCCATTCCTCTATATTGTGACAATAATGGCACCATAGCCCTTGCTAAGATGTCGAGGTCTCATCAAAAATTCAAGAATATCAAGCGGTGATACCACCTCATCTGCGATTACGTCGAGAAAGGTTACGATGAGGTCAAGAGAGTCGACTCCGCATACAATATGGCAATCCACTCACAAAGCCGTTTGACCAATAGAAGATCGAAGCCCACCTTGAGAGGATGGGACTTAGATTTAAAGCCAATTGAATTTAGGTCAAGTGGAAGTTTGTTAGTTATGTGTGTCCTAAATGCCAGACTGGCTGACACTTATAATACACTTCGAAAGGCAAAATTATAATTTTAATTATAAATAATAAAATAAATTATTTTCTATCACAGTGTATATTTGAAAGTATCTATGATACATCCTTTGAGTTAATGGTAATGACAGTTCATTTTCAAGAGTTAAAAATTTAAGACATGAATTTTTATTATTAACTCATAAAATGCTTCCGACGGTAGGATCATCATGAGGATGGTGACTGATCCAAAAGATTGGTGTATGATTGCTTCTTTAGGATAGATGAGCCTTGAGTCTATGGTGTAGAGACACCGGAGTGAATGTATAGGTACTCATTAGAGAACGAGGGCACTGAACGTGACCACCTCGTGTAGTCATGAGAAAGTCTATCTTCTCATCTATTACTAGCTCGAAGCTGCAGTAGTGTGTCTGGTTCTTTGACCTGAGATGCATCAATAGTTCACCTTGAGGGTGTTATAATTTGACTATATTATAACTTGGTCTTCTATCCATTCAGAATCCTAAGGTGTATGTTGGCTATAGCATATTGTTAGATATATGTGCCCTAGAAGCCAGAATTGGCTGACACTTGTAATACACTTCTAGGGGCAAAATTATAATTTTGACTAAAAGCAATAAATGGGTTATTTTCTATCACATATGTGTATTTAGTGTCTGTGATACATCCTTTGAGTTAATGGTAATGATAATTCATATTTTCAAGAGTTGAAAATTTAAGACATGAATAATCATTGTTAACTCATAAATTGCTCCCGACCATAGGATCATCACGAGGATGGTGATTGATCCGGAAGGTTGGTGTACAATCGCTTCTCTTTAGTAGATGAGTCTTGAGTCTACGGTGTGGAGACACCAGAGCGAGAGTACAGGTACTCATTAGAGAACGAGGGCACTGAGCGTGACCACCTCGAGTAGTCATTAGGGAGTCTACCTTCTCGTCAATGACTGAACTCGATGCTGCAGTAGTGTGTCTGGATTCTTTGACCTGAGGTGCATCGGCAGTTCACCTTGAGGGTGTTATAGTTTGACTACACCATTACTCGATCTCCTAGCCATATGGAACCCTGAGGTGTATGTTGGCTATAGCATGTTCATTGTAGGAACTGGATGGCATCAAGATGGAATCTATCTACCTCGGTGGTAGAGGAGCAGCCCTATGATAATCATGAGAATCAAGTCCAGAAGCCCATGGCCATGGCAGAGTGAAATAATAGAAAGAGTTTCTATTTAGATTTTCACATTGGACTCGAATCGAATGATTACATCATATGACAGAGACTAGGGTTTGACGAGTTCACCTAAACCCTAATCTGATCGGGGCTCAAGATAGAAGAACTGAATCACACAGGTAGCTGCACCAAGAGGTTCGCATTCAGCTCTGATGGGTTGCCACCATATACTGCTAGGTGTCACTGGTGGATTTTGAGGAGCAATTAGAATGATTTAGATGATCGATCATTCTAGCTGTTCGAATCAGAAGAGTTCTGATCCATCGAAAGGAGTTTCGATGATGTCGATGATAGGAGATCATGACATATCCCATTACCATACAGAACTGAACCTAACTGGGTCACACAAACAAGGGTTTGAATCTGGTGATCATCAATTGAACTAATCTAGTTCAATTGATCTGAATGAGATTCAATTAGGTTCAAGGAAATCGTGCTAGCACTCGATTGAACCTAACGTTCTTCTTTTACTATCATAAATAAGTTGTCCTGTCTGAGCCAAAGGAGTTTGTGCTCAATCAGAGGCCTTCATATGGTCTGACTGGAGGTTGTCCAAGTCAAAAAAGGTTGTCTTATTTTATAAGACATTACCTGCCATTTTTGGTCACCTGCCATTTCTTGTTCTTTGACTTTGGTCAAAAGTCTACCTTTGACTGGTCAAACGTTGACCATTGACACTTTGACTTTTGACCACATGTCATGCACCTATTGGAGAGCTGGTGGGGCCTGTCCCCCTGCCAGAACCTGGCAAGAAGAAGGGCGCACGCCACCCTAGGTGTGTGCCCAAGTTGGAGGCGCCTAGGAGTCCTTGTTGGACAAGGACTCCATCTCCCTTTTGGATTCCAATTAGAGTTCTTCTAAGAACCAACTTTGACTGGTCTTAGGCGCCCTCTAAGGAGGAATCCAGGGGTCTCTATTCCCACCAATCAGATTTAGATCTGATTTCACAAAGGGTTGTGATTGGTTGGGAAGAAGAGGAGTTGGATCATAGCTAGTCTATAAATAAGACCCTGCGCCCAACTCAGATTGAATGCATGATTAGAATAGAGATTTCCCATGCCCCAAGGCTGCCTCTCCCCTCTTCCTCCATGCCAAAACTTCTCCTCCTTCTCCTCTCCACGTCCAAAAGAGTTTTGGACTTAGGTTGGTGCGTTCCAGATCAAAAGAAAGGCGATCAAAAGAAGAAGGCTGCACTGCTGCAAAGGACGACTGCTGATCTTCAAAAGGAGTTTTGAAGATCCTCCAGATCAGATCCAGATCTAATTTTTGGAGGCATGATAGAGAAGAAGAGGATCTCTAGATCCAACCTGAGTGGATACCGGTAGAGGCCAGGCGCTTGCATGGCTAGATCCAGAACCTTCCGCTGCAATCAGGATCATCTACAGGGTAATAGGATTACCCAAATCAGGTAAATTAAATTTGATTTAATTTATCTTTTTTTATTTTATTTATTAAAATAATAAGAATCAGATCTGAAATATATCAAGATCTGATTGGGATCAAGAGAAAAATTTTGAAATATATCTCTTGATCTGATCAGATCTGAACGAACTTGGATCGGGAAATCAGGATTTCCCTTCACATGGTTTGGAAAAGATCTAGTTAGATTTTCCTTAAGCCCATGGCCATGGCAGAGTGAAATAATAGAAAGAGTTTCTATTAGGGTTTTCACATTGGACTTGAATCGAATGATTAATTCATTTGACGGATATTAGGGTTTGATGAGATCACCTTAATCCTAATCCGATCGGGGCTCAAGATAGAAGAACTTAATCACACAGATAACTGCATTGAGAGGTTCACTTTCAATTCTGATGGGTTGCCACCATATGCTGATAGGTGTCACTAGTGGATTTTGAGAGTAATTAGAATTATTTGGATGATTGATCATACTTGTTGTCTAAATCAGAAAAGTTCTGATCCTTCGAATGATGTTTCGATGATGTCGATGATAGAGATCATGAAATATCCTATTATCATATGGAATTAAACCTAATTGAATCACACAAATAAGGGTTTGGATCTAGATATCATCAATTAGACTAATCCAGTTCAATTGATTTGAATAAGACTCAATTAGGTTCAAGAAATTCGTGCTAGCACACGATTGAGCCCAATGTTCTCCTTTAACAATCATTAAAGCTTGTCTTGACTGAGCCAAATGTGTTTGGGCTCACTCAAAAACTTTTACTTAGTCTGGCTAGAGCTTGTTCAAGTCAGAAAAGGGTTGTCTTAATTTATGAGATAAATTTAAGACAACACCTACCATTTTTCGTCACCTGCTAAATCTTATCTTTGGACTTTGGTCTAATGTCAACCTTTGACACTTAGACATCTATCCATGTGTCATGCACCCATAGGAGAAAACATTGACCCTTGTACCCCTACAAAAAGGTAGAGAGACAATAGGCATGTGCCCCATGTGGATAAGGATTGGAGTCCCATTTAGATGGAACTCCAGTTGCTTCAGGGAATTAAACTTGATGGTGCCAAGGAGTCTTGTTTGACCCAGTCTTGGCACCATCTAAGGAGAATTTTGAGGGACTCCAATCTGATTAGATCAGATGATGTCATCCCACCAATCAGATCTAGTTCTGATTGCACAAAGGGCCATGATTGATCGAGATGATGTGGCACAACATAGCGTAGTAGGGTCTATAAAAACCCTATCTACGCCTAGATTAAAAGAGCTTCTACCTTAGCCCATGCCACATAACCTCTCTCCCTCCTTCTCCATACCACTCTTTGATCCTCTCTCTCCTCTCCATATCTAAAAAGATTTGGGCATGAGTTAGATGCGATCCAAGCAAGTGAAAGGCGACAGGAAAGGAAGAAGGCAGTATTGCTGCAAGAGACAACGACTGATCTTCAAAATGCATTTTGAAGACCTTCCAGATCAGATCTAGATTTAATTTTTGGAGGATAGATTGAGAAGGAGAGGATCTCTAAATCTTGTCTGAGTGGATACCGTTAGAGGTCAGGCGCTTGCATGGCTACATCCAGAACCTCAGATAAACATCGGGATCATCATAGGGTAATAGGATTATCCATAGCAAAGGTATAATTAAATTAGATTTAATTTAATTTTATTTTTTTTATCAAATTAAAAAGACCAGATCTGATTAGGATCTTAGAGAAAAATTTTTGAAATATCTTTCTTGATCTAATCAGATTTGAATGAACCTGCATCGAAAAAATAGGGTTTTTTTCGTTCACCTCAGGCATTACATGAAGAGGGGAGAGGGTGCACATTCCTGTAAGTGTGCACCCCATATGGATAAATATGGAGAACCTCATTCAAATTATTTTGACTAGGTCAAAGAAGTTTGATTTGGATCAAACTCTCAGAAGATAAGAGCCTTGCGCAATCTACTCTTCTTATCCCATCTCCATGCCACATTTTCCTTGAGTTTGTGCCACAAAAAAAAAAGAAATTTAGGTGTGGGCTATGAAGATCAATGTACAGTCCTTCTGCATGTTATCTTGGACTTGGTCAAAGTCACATGTGAAGGGACTCTTCCTTTGCTCTATTTAAAGGGCCCTGCGCAAGCTGTTGTGCATAGAAAAATCTCTACGACAAAGTCCTACCAAAATCTCCATCTCCATACCTTCTTTGTTTCATCCTCTTCCTCTTCTCCATGCTCAAGAGTTGGGCAAAACCTGCGAGCAATGATCATGTTCCATTGGCATGAAGATTAGTGAGAGACGACGGTGTTCGTGAGACGAACGCATAGCCTTCAGAGTCAGATTTAAAGGCTCTACAGAAAGATAGCAGATTTGATCTTTGGAGATCAGATCTAGAAGAAGGAGACTTCTAGATCTGATCTGAGTGGATACTAATAGAGGTTGGGCACATGCAGGACTTAATTAGAACCTCGGATCAGTCGTCAAATCATTACAATGGGTAAATAGTTTATCCAATCAGGTGATATTAGATATCAATATTTTTATTTTATTTTTATTTGTAAATTATAGATCAATCAAATCAGATGTGAGAACTTTCAGATCTGATCAGATCATGAAAAATTTTTAAATTATTTCCCTGCAAATCTGATCCGATCAGATGCATCCTACGGTAGGAAAATCTAGATTTTTCTTTAATTGGTATCAGGGCCAGGTTGGTATTTCCAGATCTATCTTTTCATTGATCTAAAATTTATTTTTTATGATCTGATTTTTGATTTTCAGTTGTTACATAGAATATAATTAAATCTAAATTAAAAAATTATATATTTTAAAAAATTATATATTTGATATATAAAATAAATGTTCTAGTCTTGATTTATACTTTTATATCATGATAGTCATTCAAATATGTTTTAGATTAGATCTGATTTAATTTTTATAATTTGATCATTTAAGTTTTAGATATTTTATTAGATGTAATCAGATTTGGTACATAAGATTTAATTTAAAATTTTGATATATATGATATAGGTAGTGCACATCTAGACTAGATCTATAGTTTAATGTCATTGTCTAGATCAAAAATTTTATAAAATATTTATTTAATTTTTTATAGATTATATGATTTAATTAGTTAAATTTTAGATATTATATATGATATAATTAGATCTGAAAGCATGAGATGCATTTAAAATTTCATATGTATGACATATGCAATGCATGTCTAGACTAGTTTCATGGATCTATGCCATGAGTAGTCTAGATTAAAAATTTTTATGATGAGATTATTAAATATTTTATTTTTAGATATTACATTAGATGTAATCAGATCTGAAACATAAATTTAAATATTAAATTTGATACATGAGATGTATGCAAAATATGTATAGATTAGATCTTAAATCATGTAACAATTATATGCTTTAGATCTAATAGTTTTGTAGTATAGTTTATATTTCTGATTAAGATATTCTCATTGGCCTTCCGATCATAAGAGTAAGATGGTTTAAAAGTCCTCTCTTTTCATTCAATGGGATGCTCTTACGGCGTGTAGGGGTGTTGCGCATTTGCCTTTAATCAAAATCAAAAATTTACTTTTCTACAAAATTCTAGATCCTAAAATCTAAGGATTTTTTATACATATTTTGTTATTGAACCCTAGACTTAATTAAGAATTAAGTTTACAAAATTATAAATTGTCAAATCTAAGACATCTTCATAAAACATGGGTTCAGGTGTGGGTAGGTCAATTAGATCTAGCGGTTGATCAAACCAAATTAAGAGTTGGTTGGGTGGGATCAAGAGTGTTTAGATTTGACTAGCCTAATAGGATTAAGTCTAGGTCAAGGTCGACTCACAGTTATATGTGGCGATCAAGTTAAAACTTAATTTGGCTCTACGGTTTGAGCTTGGATTGTAGGCTAACCTGATCAATTCTGATCAGACAAGTCCGTGTCTAAGGTAAGTATGGCAGATATGATTAGTGATCTGTAATTGAAAGCTACTCAACCTGAATGTATTCAAGATGAGTTAATGGCATATTCCTCTGATTGATCTCACTTACCTAGCTGATTGAGTCGACCCAGTTCTAGTTTGAGGTGGCTAACGATTCAAGCTAATCCATGCTACTAGGTTAGTCATAAATATTATGACTAGTTGAGTCTAAGAGATCAAATCAAATCTTCTTAAAAAAATATAAGTCCTAGATCTTCCACCATTGTAGATGCTAGGGTTCTTCCTAGGATTGATTATTCTCGGCTGATTATAGTGGTTTAGTGGCACTGGAAAGATGCAACCATGTCTATTAGGCATTGGATGCTACCGGTTAGAGGATGGGTTGGGCTCAATATTCTAAATACTATGAGAGATCCAATCAAGAATTTAATTTATGCAAATCATGGGTTAGACTTATTAACTAAAGAGTGAAGCAATATTTTGGGTATGGTGAGTTTCATGAATTAGAGACCAAGTTTGGGTGCACCATATTTAGAAAAACATTGGGCAAGAGTTGTTCACTTATCGGTTGATCCATCACCAATAACTATTAGGTGAGGTGGTGAGCCAGTTGGTGGGACCGCACCACTCACTAGAAATCAATGATCATAAAGATTTTTGCATCTCTATCCAAGGAATGTAGGGATACAAAAAAATAGTGGGAGCCTAATTTATTTAAAAATGAAACTCCTAAGTAAATTGGTTGAGTCAAATTATAAGTATAATTAGAAACTTTGACTCTTTACAGAAAAATGTCTGCATCAAACCCCCAAGCCCGAATCCTAGATACCCATAAGTTGATCAGACTCAAATTAGAAGGATTGGCTAAGAAACTTTAAAATTATTTTGGGTTCAAAAATGCTGATCTATATATTGGACCAGGATGAACCTTACTTTACTAGCACATTCGACCGTGGATTAGAGAGCATCTCATGAAAAGTGGTTGACGATGATAATAAAGCTTGGTGCTACATGTTGGGCTCAATGTCAGATGAGTTGCAGTGCCAATATGAAGACATTAGGACTACTCGCTAAATGTTGGCTCACCTGCAAGAGTTGTTTGGTGATCAGAGCCACGCAGCACGTTATCAAGTCTCCAGGAGACTAATTAAAGCACAGATGCATGATGGAGAGTCGGTCCAAAATCATTGCTTGGTGATGATCAAAGACCTAGAAAAGCTTGAGAAGCTCGAAGTCTTGATGGATAAGGATCTACAGATTGATGTGATCCTGCAATCCTTAAATGATTCGTATGGGAGTTCATCATAAACTTCTATATGAATTAGCTTCCATGCACCTTGGTCGAGTTAATGAAAATGTTGGTTACTATTGAGCAAAATTTGAGGAGTTCAAAGGACTCAGTTCTGGCTTTGAAGCGATCTTCTTTAAAGAAAAAGTCTTTTGACCAAAGAAAAAGTCTACAAAAAAGCAGAAAATAGAAGGAGAAAAGAAAGGCGAGCTGAAGAAGAAGACCATGGAGAAGGAAAAGTATTTTCAATGCAACTCCAATGGTCATTGGAAGCAAAACTACCTTGTATACCTGACCAGCCTAAAGGACAAGAAAGGAGGACCAAAATAGTCTAGAGATAGTATTAATGAAAGAAATCTGTGGCACCTTAGGCTAGGTCATATAGCCAAAGATAGGATTAACAAATTAGAAAAATCTGGATTAATGGATTCGTTGACTTTTGAGTCATATCCGATTTATGAATTATACCTTCTAGGCAAAATGACCAAGCTCTCTTTTGTAGGGCATAGAAAAAGTCCATTGACCTACTTGCCCTGGTACATATAGATGTTTGTAGCCCATTTGATGTACCAGCTAAAAGCAATTATGTCTTCTTCATTTTCTTTATCGATGATCTATCTTGGTACAGCTGTGTATATCTGATGCGACACAAGTCTAAAGCTTTGAAAAGATTAAGAAATTTAAACACAAACTAGAAAATAAAATAAAAAATTCTATTAAGGTTCTTCGATCAGATCGAGAAGGTGAATACCTTAGTTGAAAATTTTTGGACTATCTTAAGAATAATAGTATAGTCTCACTGTAGACTTCGCCTGAAATGTCTCAACTCAACAAAATTTTAAAATGGAGAAATCGGATCCTATTAGATATGGTCCGATCCATGATGATCTTTTTGAACCTTCCTGAGTTTCTTTAGGGACATAGTTTAATGACAACTATCAAATTACTAAATAGGGTTCCATCTAAAATCGTTTCTGCCATTGCATATGAGATATGGCATGGTAAGAAGCCAAGTCTGAGTCATCTCAAAATTTGGGTTGTCTACAATGGACAGGATAGAATTTAGGTCCCTTAGAGCTCGGTTTATTGAATATCCTAAAGAGTTATTAGGATATTACTTCTATCCTCCGGAAGATCATAATGTGATTGTGGGTTGACACACCATTTTTCTTGAAAAATAGTTTGTTCAAGATGGTGGCATCGGAAGATAGATCAGGCTTGAGGAGAAAGACTTCAAAGAGCAAAGAGCCAAGGAACCTAAGGAACCCAGTTAGTCTAAGTCGATCCATAACTCACTACCTCCTCCACCTTATAGGTCAAACAGGATTTTTTGTCCTCCTAAAGGTACTTAGATACTATTTTAGAGGATATAGAGAAAATATTTCTCACAGAAAATGAGGTTCATGGTGATGATCCCAGAACCTAAGAACCTATGATGAGTCGATATCAAATATCGACTCCGAGAAATGGTTAAAGGTGATAAAGTCAGAAATTGACTCGATGCACTCGAACCAAGTTTGGATCTTGGTAGATATTGAGAAATATGTTCCAAAGTCAATCGTCAACCTATTGACGGTTGAGCTATATTATATCTATAATTGATTCATTAATAAAAAAAATATATTTTTGATATTTTTTTATCATAAAATATTTATCTTCTAAAGAACTCCATTATTGTGATGAAGTTTTTAGGACTATTTAGCTTCGATAAAGAGAGGATTTATCGATTAGTCCTTAAATCTGTTCATGACCAAATGATAGGTTGTTAATTAGGATGACAGTGTCTATCGAGCATAGATCACTGTATGCCATATAGGTTGGTTGTCCTCTTAACCAAGGAGTGTGGAGACTCTGGTATAGCATATAGGTGAGATGTATGGGTACATCATCATTAAACATGACCAACTTCAGAGCATTCTGCTATCGAGAATATCTTTGATGGGATATAAGTATAAGTATCCCTTAGATCTGAGATCACCTTAGTGACTTACAAGTAACTCACTGTACTTGGTACCGGACTAACTAAATTTCTAATTCAGTAACGGAAGGCTTTTAAGCACAGTCAAGTACTTATAAAGTTAGAGTGTGATTAAGATGGAATTGACCACTCCAAGAGTTGGAGAAAAATGTATCACTATATTTCAATATAGCAAAACCTTGGCCAAAATAATCCATCAGATTGATTTGATATCTTGAAATACAATGTGGACAACCTTAACAAAGTTGATAGTTGAACTCTAAGATATCCTATGAGCATTTTGGTCAAGGAGATGAATTATATGGAAATTATATCCATAGGGATTCTAAGAATGTTGTGCTATACATTCGACCTATCCGATCGTCGAGTACCATTACTAGATGGTTATTTTGATTAGTATAAAAATTTATTCTTATACTATTGGCTTAGGTTTGGACCTATGAGATCACACACATTAGAGTTCATGATCCAATCGGATGGTTGATCAACGATTAAAAATCGTTCTAGGGTTAAATAATCAATACAATTGATGTTTAACCTAGTGCAACTATTATAGGAGGATCGATTAGCAATTAGATTGCTAATTAGATTTATTTGATTAAGCCAGTGGGCTAAGACTAAGTCTAATTAAATATAATTTAATTAAATTTAATTTAAGCCTTATTGGATCAAGTCTAATTGATTTATTGGATAAGCCAAGTGCAAGGAAGAACTAGTCCTAGTTCAACTAGGACATGGATCAACCCAATTTTCTAATTTGATTAGAAAATTAAGTCAAAATTAAATCAAATTTAATTTAATTTAATTATATTTTTAATTAATTTAGGATCTAATTTAATTAGATTTAATTAATTTTGATTTGATTTGGTTTGAGAAACCATGTTGGACCAAGTCAAAATGAGAATCCTAGTAATTCTAGGAACTTCCCTCCTTGCGCCACCTTAGCCCCAACCCCCCCCCCCCACACTCCTATTTTCTATGACTTTTTTCAAGGAAAAGCCTCTCCCCAGGCTCCCTCATTAATTCCCTTCTCTTCTTCTCCTATTTATTTGGGAATTAGTTAAGGACCAAGTCAATAGATGGAATGTTTTTGAGATTTTGGACTCTATATGATAGGATCCCAACAAACTTGGACTCTTTCTATGTGTGCCGCCCCACCTTAATTCCTCTATTATTTCCATGGTGAAAAGGGAGGTTTTTGTGCACACATTTTTGCTAGTCCATGCCAAAAAAAATAGAGGGTGCGCCCAAGAGTTGTGCGCCCCTTGTCTTGCCTAATTTGGACATTCCTTGTTTAGGTATTTGACCTAGACAAGGACTCCTCTATATCTCTCTATATAGGATGAATTTTAGGCTGATTTTTAAATATATTCTAGATAATTGAGAGTCCTTTGGGGTGCACAGAAATCAGGAAGAAATAGTATTTGGGCATGGAGATTTCATAGACACCAATCTAAGTGTTTAGGTGAGAGAACAAAGAAGAAGAAGAAGGGTTCTTCTTCTAGGATTTTTTCTTTGATCTCTTCCTCCTTCTTTAAAAATTTTTGAAGCTGTCACAGGTTCAAAATATCTTTCTCTTTCTTTTGAAAATTAGAGAATCCATGATTTGAGGTAGGTAGTTCCAGATCGATCATCAAAGAAGGATCAGTACAGTACTAGCATACTGCGCTGATTTTTTGCATCGGACTTCTGATCATGGTTCGTTGGCTCGTATGGATGACTCCTAGAGGTCATACACATATGTGGCTTGCAACATTATCCTCATGCCTGGATCCATAAGTTAGAATGTCTAAGTTACACAAGTAATAGATTTGATCTAGTTTACATACCTACATTAGATGTAGTGTATATACATGTTGATGTGATCAACATATTTTAGTTACTTCTTTAGATTTTAATTTTTAATTTAATAACATATCATGATCATATAATATATCTTAGATCTTGGATATTTTCTAAAATTTAAAATTAATTTTGATTAATTTTAGTCTTCTGCTGTCTGATCTTGAAAAAGTTTCAACATCTAGCCCTGAAACCCTAGATTTGGTTCCTTTAACTGGTATCAGAGCCTAGATTTTTTATTACATGATTATTTGAGCATGTTTAGATTATTTTTTAGATTAGATCTAATTTATAATCTAATTATTAAATCTAAAATTAAAATTTTTGATCATACAAACTGCTATAAGGTTGTCCTACTGTAAGGTTTATCCCTTACAATAAAAAGGTTGTCCTAGTTTGTGTTGATCTACTTCTAATCATAAATTTATTAAACTTAATCTATTTTTATTTATAATTTAATATAATTAAATTAATTTTAATTATAAAAATAAAATTTTAGATTGCATGGACTGCTATAAGATTGTTCTACTGTAAGGTTTACCCCTTACAGTGGAAAGGTTGTCTTAGTACGTGTTGATCTAAAATATTCATCATAAAATTTTAGATTAGATCTAAGAAATTTTATGATTTGATTAAAAATATTTTAATCTAATTTTAATCATCATAAATATGTTAGATTTGATCTAAGATAATTTATGATTGATTATAGTTGAAATTATTTTAATTATATGAACCTACTTAGATTAGATCTAAAGTTGTTTCATACTTATTTTACTTGCATATTGATTATGAATCAAATATGCAACTTGGTTGATAGAACCATGTTGTAAAAATATTTTATAAATATAAAAATTATTTTTGAAACGTCAAACTCCAACCCTCAGTCCAAAACATAATTAAAAATTAAGAAGTTATTTTATTAGGATCTAGAATTATGATTGAAGATCCTAAGACACAAATTGTAACACATTGGGTTAAATGGTTTAGTGGGGATTAGGTTCATTAATTGGGTTAGACCTAAGGTTAGATTAAAGAATGGACTTAATTAGAGAATTGACTAAATCTAATCAGTTGTTATCTTAGATTAGGTCAAGGTTCCCTAGATTAATTACAATAGTTGTAGTTGATCAAATCTATATCTTTAACGAGATCCAAGATGGACTTAATTCTTGGCAACATGATCCAGTATGAACTATTAGGTTGATCTAATTAAAACTAATTAAACCAGTTGGTGTCTAAGGTAAACCAGATCGGTTGTCTTTAATTGGTAGCCCACTTACCTGGCCATTTTTGATAGTGTTTAAGGCAAGCTTTGGCAAACCCTCTCACTGATCGAACTTACTTGGCCTCTTAGTGAAATTATGTTTTGATCGAATCACTTGACTATTCGAGCTGACCTATGTCAGCTAGGTAAATCAGTTTGACTGATTTAGGTGCTCCTAGAGTAGCCTATTAATGGTCTTCCATAAGCTGACTTGGTGAAGTCAGTGGGAGCATCATGACAAGCTGGTTCATTTGATCTTTCCTCATCTTCAAATTAAATCCTCTAAAATTATTAGATCCCTAAAATGAGATAGTTATTATGATAACTAGATCATAGCCTCCCATTAAAGTGGGTGATAATAGGTCCATTAGTTGGGTAATCATTGCAGCCCTAAAGACCTATGTTTATCGGCTAATGGAATTATCATTCATTATGTGATTTTTTGGCTGCATCTTTCTAAATGGTGTTTAGGTTGGCCAACCAAAGTTGGGCCTAATCATTCATTGGTTTGATTGACCAAGTATGGCCATGTTAATGGTTAGACCTAACTGAACCTTTTTAATGGAGGCCAAAGCCTACTAATTAGGGATTGGGGCAAAATTTAATTACTAAAAATTATTTAAAAAAATAATTAGTTATGAACCTATCCTTAGATATACATGGATTGGCCAACCAAAGTTGGGCTCGTGTGTAGTCTATGTGGATTCTAGTATCCACTAAGAAATTAGGATAATTTCTTGAATTAGAGGTAGAGACTATCAATTCGAATAAAATAGTGAAAGAATCTATTGATTAAAGTCCAAATCTTTAGGTTTATTGAATTAATTACTAATTAGGTTATAGTTTTTCTTTGTGTAGATATGGCCACTTGTTAGATATGTGTGCTCTAAAAGCCAGATTGGCTAACGCTTGTAATACACTTCAAAAGATAAAATTATAATTTTAACTATAAATAATAAAATGAATTATTTTCTATCATAGTGTGTATTTGAAAGTATCTATGATACATCCCTTGAGTTAATGGTAATGATAGTTCATATTTTCAAGAGTTAAAAATTTAAGACATAAATTTTTATTACTAACTCATAAAATGCTCTCGACCATAGGATCATCATGAGGATGGTGATTAATCCGGAAGGTTGGTATACGATTACTTCTTTAGGATAGATGAGCCTTGAGTCTGTGGTGTAGAGACACTGGAGTGAGAGTACAGGTACTCGTTAGAGAACGAGGGCACTGAGCGTGACCACCACGTGCAGTCATGAGAAAGTCTACCTTCTCATCGATTACTAGCTCGAAGCTATAGTGGTGTGTCTAGTTCTTTGATCTGAGGTGCATCGGTAGTTCACCTTGAGGGTGTTATAGTTTGACTACACCATAACTCGATCTCCTAGTCATTCAAAATCCTGAGGTGTATGTTGGCTATAGCATGTTCATTGTAGGAATTGGATTGCACCAATAGAAAATCTATCTACCTCAGTAGATGAGGAGCAACACTATGATGATCATGAGAATCAAGTTCATAAGTCCATAGCTATGGCAGAGTGAAATAATAGAAAGAGTTTCTATTAGGATTTTCATATTGGACTTGAATCGAATGATTAATTCATATGACGAAAATTAGGATTTAACGAGATCACCTTAATCCTTATCCGATCGGGGCTCAAGATAGAGGAACTTAATCACACAGGTAATTGCGCCGAGAGATTCACTTTCAGTTCTGATGGGTTGCTACCATATGCTGCTAGGTGTCACTGGTGGATTTTGGAAGCAATTAGAATGATTTGGATGATCGATCATACTAGTTGTCTAAATCAGAAAAGTTATGATCCATCGAAAGATGTTTCGATGATAGAGATCGTGACATATCCTATTATCATATAGAACTGAACCTAACTGGATCACACAAACAAGAGTTTGGATATGGATATCATCAATTGGATTAATCCAATTCAATTGATTTGAATAAGATTCAATTAAGTTCAAGAAAATCGTGCTAGCACATGATTGATTCTAATGTTCTCCTTTAATAATCATTAAAGATTGTCTCGATTGAGCCAAATGTATATAGGCTCACTTAGAAACCTTTACTTAGTTTGATTGGAGCTTGTCCAAATCAGAAAAGGATTGTCTTAATTTATGAGATAAATTTGAGACAACACCTGCCATTTTTGATCACCAACTAAATCTTATTTTCGGACATTGGTCAAATGTTGACCTTGGATACTTAGACATCTGCCCATGTGTCATACACCCATAGGAAAGTACCTGGGGCCTTGTCCCCCTACTAAAATATAGAGAGGAAGAGGATGCACACCTAGGGAGGCATGCACTCCATGAGGATAAAAGATGGAGTCCCATATAGATGGGAATCCAGGTTGCTTCAGGGGATTAAACTCTATGGCGCCTAAAAGTCTTGTTTGACCCTATCTTGGCACCACCTAAGAACGGTTTTGAGGGTCTCTCATCTGATTGGATCAGATGGTGTCATCTCATCAATTAGATTTAGATCTAATTGCACAAAGGGCCATGATTGATCGGGATGATGTGGCACTGCTTGGCACAGCAGGGTCTATATAAACCCTCTCTGCACCTAGAATTAAATGCTTCTACCTTTAGCCCATGCCACAAAGCCTCTCTCCCTCCTTCTCCATGCCACCCTCTGGTCCTCTCTCTCCTCTCCTTGCCCAAGAGGTTTTGGACACTAGTAAGGTGCAATCCAAGCAAGTGAAAGGTGCTAGAGAATGAAGAAGGCAGCACTGCTGCAAGAGACAATGGCTGTTCTTCAAAAAAAATTTTGAAGACCTTCAAGATCAGATCTAGATCTGTCTTTTGGAGGATTGATTGAGAAGGAGAAGATCTCTAGATCTTGCTCGAGTGGATATCGGTAGAGGCCAGGGGCTTGCATGGCTACATCCAGAACCTCAGGCAAACATCAAGATCATCACAGGGTAATTGAATTATCCAAAATAAAGATATAATTAAATTAGATTTAATTTTTATTTTTTATTTTTATTATCAGATCAATAAGATCAGATCTGAGGAGTCTTAGATCTAATTAGGATCTCAGAGAAAAAAATTTTGAAATATTCTTCTTGATCCAATCAGATCTGAACGAACCTAATCTAGAAAATAAGGCTTTTTTCTTCACCACTTTTCTATCACTTCGATCATTGTTGGATAATGATAAGTTAGTGGGATCCAACTTCGATATTTGATATCGAAAGTTGAAAATTATCCTGGAGCATAAACGGATCCTATATGTATTAATGGATCCTGCACCTAAGGAGCTAGCTATCAATGCACGTAGAATGGTCAGAGACACCAAAAGTGGCTTAGTGATCGGACCATGGTATACTGTATTATGCTAACTACTATGAGCAACGAGTTTAGTTAAAGATTTGAGATAGCTCAGCCAAAATACATGCTTCAAGTGTTGGAGGATTCCTTTGGCACACTCGATGACATAAAGAGACATAAGACTAGTTGTGCCATGTTCAACGCTAAGATGTGGGATGGTGCCTCTATCACTGATCATATATTGTACATAATTGAGTTGATAGAGTGATTGAGCAAGCTCGATTTTTTTTTGCATAAACATCTTGGGAAGGATGCAATACTGAACTCGTTGTCCAAGTCTTTTCTTCCATTCCTTACTCATTTTAGAGTGACAAAGCCTGAAGTAGACTACCACAGGTTATTGGGGTTGCTTCAGAACTTTGAGAAGGATTACCAACTCCATAAGGAGTCGGCGAACATAGTGGAAGGTTCATCTTCTGGTTCTCGACCCTTCAGGATAGGGAAGAAGAATAAGAAGAAGAAAGCTATGAAGGTGCAAGTTCAAACTGGGACATCTGTGCAGGGCCAGATTCGAAAGATCATGCCTGATAAGAGTCTAGCTGATTGCTTCTTTTGCAAGAAGTGGAGGCACTGAAAGAGAAACTGTCCTCAGTACATTACCTCTCTGGCCCCAAACAGGTAGAGAAAGAAGCAAACAATTATTGGATAAGGTATTTATATGATAACTCCTTGCAATTTCTCTATTTATGATATTACTAACTGGGTATTGGATATCGGTAGCCCTTACCATATTTGTATTTCATTGCAGGGGTTGTAGATCAGTACGAGATTCGAGCAACGTGAAAGATTCCTAAACATTGGAGATGGAAGATCAGTTTCAGTTCTAGCTTTAAAAATTCTAAAACTTGTAATTTAGTCCCATATCATTATTCTTAGTGATTGTCATTTCTATCCTAGTTTTTTTTTTAATGTTATTTCTATAGGCCTTCTAGCCAAAAATGATTATAAAATATCAAAAAAAAAATAAGTTTGTAATATCATTATGAATGGTGTTACTATTTTCTATAGATATTTAAACAATGGTGTATATATGCTATCATAACCTGTTAACATAGTTTATTCAACTGGAAAGCATCCTAGATTAGATAGTATATCAGTATCTATTTATGGTACCGTAGGCTTGATCATATAAACAATAATAGGATAAACAGATTGACTCAAGAGGGAATCCTCGAAGTTAGTGATAGTGAGTCACTTCTAACCTGTGAGTCCTATCTTGTTGGTAAAATGATCAAATCATCTTTCACTAAAATAGATGAAAGAGTCACTGAGCTCTTAGGTTTAGTACATACTAATGTATGTGGACCAATGAGCACAAGTGTTAGAGGTAGATATTTCTACTTCATTACTTTCATAGATGATCTATCCAGATATGGATATGTCTATTTGATGAAACATAAATTGGATTCGTTTGAAATGTTCAAACAATTCTGAAGTGAAGTAGAAAAATAAACTGGGAAGAGTATCAAAACTCTTCGATCTGATTGAGGAGGAAAATATCTTTTCGATGAGTTTATCATATATTTAGAAGAGAATGGAATTCTCTGCCAATAGACTCCTTTGAGAACACCATAACATAATGGTGTGTTTGAAAGAAGAAATTGGACTGTATTAGACATAGTCTGATCCATGATGGATTTTGTCAGCTTGTCGATATCCTTCTAGGGATATGCACTCGAATCGATTTGTTATCTGTTAAATAGAGTTCCAACAAAGTCTGTAGTTAAGACTCCACATGAGACATGGATAGGACATAAGCCAGCACTTTCACACCTTAGGTTTTGGGGGTGCCCGGCTAATATCAAACGATTACTTACAGATAAACTTGGACTTACGTCTGACAAGTGCATGTTTATAGGGTACCCAAAAGAGACCAAAGGATACTATTTCTACCATGCTGATGAACAAAAGGTGTTCATCAGCCTTAAGGCAATCTTTTTAAAAAAGTAGTTTCTTGGTGAAGGAGCTGTTGCCTCTAAGATTGAACTTTATGAAGTTCAGCAGGTAGAAAAACTGACACCTACAGCTGAACCTGAGTCGGATTTGATTAGATCAGATCTGGAGCCTAGTGTATGTGTACCATTAAGACGATCCGATAGAGTACCACATCATCTGGATAGATACAATGATTTCTTGGTCCAGGATGGTGATCCCATCAAACTCAATGAGAATGATGAGGATCTGATCACTTATATGGATGCTATGCAGAGATCCGATTCTGAGAAATAGCTTGAGGCCATGAAATCTAAAATGGAGTCCATGAAGGTCAATTATGTGTGGACATTAGTTGACCCATCTTAAGGGATTAAACCCATTAGGTGTTAATGGGTCTTCAAAACAAAAAGAAGCACAGATGGAAAGATGGAGACTTATGAAGCCCATTTAGTTGCCAAGGGATATCATCAACATTATGGTTGCGATAGCTATCCATCTGGACTATGAGATCTGACAGATGGATGTGAAGACAGCTTTCTTAAATGGAGAGTTGATCAAAGAGGTATATATGATACAACCTGAGGGGTTTACATCCATAGATGAGTCCAAGGTGTGCAAGCTTTAGAGATCCATTTATGGATTGAAGCAAGTAGCTCGGAGTTGGAACATGCATTTTGATAAAGTAATCAAAACATATGGCTTTGCTAAGAATGGAGAAGAGTTCTGCATTTACAAATGGGCAAATGGTCCAGTAGTGGTATTTCATATCTTGTATGTGGATGACATTCTCTTAATCGAGAATGACATCCCCGCACTGCGGGAAATAAAAGTTTGATTGCCATCACAGTTCTCCATTAAGGATTTGGGTGAAGCATCCTACATCCTAGGGATAAAGATATATAGGGATAGATCTAAAAGGATGCTTGGGTTATCCCAGTCCACGTGCATAGATACTATGCTGAAGAGGTTCAGCATGGAGAATTCTAAAAAAGGCTATCTCTTGATAGGCCATGAAATTTCAATCTCTATGAAGGATTGTCCGACAACTCCTGAAGAGAGAGAGCGTATAAGTAGAGTTTCATATGCTTCGATAGTGGGATCTATCATGTGTGCCATGACATGTATGAGTTTAGATGTGGCATACTCACTAGTAGTAAGTAGAAACTAGTCTAATCCTAGAGGAAACTACTGAAAGATGGTTAAAATCATCCTTAAGTATTTGAGAAATATTAAGGATCAATGGTTGGTTTATGGTGAGTCAAATCTGAAACTTATGAAATTTACAGACTCCCACTTTTAATCTGACCATGATGACAGCAGAAGCGTGTCGGGATATATCTTTACTATAAATGGTGGAGCTATCTGCTGGAGGAGTTTCAAGCAGCATACTGTGGCAATCTCCATTTGTGAAGTAGAGAACATCATAGTATCAGATACCATGAAAAAAGCTGTATGGTTGAGAAAGTTTGTCACTAAGCTTGGAGTAGCATCCTCCCTAGATGGACTGGTTCTGCTTTACTGTGACAGAATTGGTGCCATAGCTCAGGCGAATGAAGCAAAGGCACACTAGCAGATGATGCACATCTTGCACTGCTTCCATCTGGTCTGGAAGATCATGGATCGAGGTGATGTCGACCGTCAAAAGATCAATGGAATGAAGAATCTGGTTGACCCCTTCATTAAAGCCCTAATGATAAAGAAGTTCGACAACCACAAGTCAAAGATGGATATTAGATACTATGCCGAGTGGCTTTAGGACAAGTGGGAGTTGTTGGAAAATGTATTTCAAAGCCAATCATCAACCTATTAACGATTGAGCTACATTAAATTTGTAAATGATTTATTAATAAATAAAATATATTTTTGATATTTTTTCATTATAAAGTATTCATCTTCTAACAAACTCCATTACTATGATGAAGTCCTTAGGACTACTTAGCTTCGATAAAGAGAAGATTTATCAATTAGTTCTTAAATTTGCTCATGACCAAATGATAGACTGTTAATTAGGACGATAGTGTCTATCAAGCATAGATCACTGTATGCCATATAGGTTAATTATCCTCCTAACCAAGAAGTATGGAGACACTGGTATGGCATACAGGTGAGATGTATGGATACATCGTCATTGAACGTGACCAACTCTAGAGCATTCTACGGTCGAGAATGTCTCTGATGGGATATAGTTATGTGTCCCTTAGATCTGAGATCACCTAAATGACCTACAAGCAACTCACTATGCTTTAGTATCAGACTAACTAAATTTTTAATTCACTAATGAAAGGCTTCTGGGCATAGTCAAGTACTTGTGAAGTCAGAGTGTGATCAAATTGAATTGACCACTTCAGGAGTTGGAGAAAAATGTATCACTGTATTTCAATATAGCAAAATCATAGCCAGGATAATCGATCACATGGGTTTGATATTTTGAAATATAATGTGAAAAATCTTAACAGAGTTGACAGTTGAACTTTGAGGTATCCTATGAGCATTATGGTCAAGGGGATGAATTATATGGAAACTATATCCACATGGGTTCTAAGGATGTTGTTCTACATATTCGATCTATCCGACCATCGGGTACCATTGCTAGATGGTCACTTGATTAGTATAAAATTTATTCTTGTGCTACCAATTTTGGTTTGGACCTATGAGATCACACACATTAGAGTTCATGATCCAATCGGATGGTTGATCAACGATTAAGAATTATTCTAGGATTAAACGATCAATACGATTGATGTTCAACCTAGTGCAAGTGTTGCAGGAGGATCGATTAACAATTAGATTGCTAATTGATTAATTTGATTAAGTCAGAGAGCTAAGATTAAGTTTAATTAAATATTATTTAATTAAATTTGATTTGGACTTGATTGGATGAAGTCCAATTGGTTTATTGGATAAGTCAAGTGCAAGGAAGAACTAGTCCTTATTCAACCAGGACTTGGATCAATCCAATTTTCTAATTTGATTAAAAAATTAAATTAAAATTAAAATTAATTTAATCTAATTTAATTAAGTTCTTAATTAATTTAGAATCTAATTTAATTGATTTGAATTAATTCTAGTTTGATTTGGTTTGAGAAACCAGGTTGCACCATGTCAAAATAAGAATCCTAGTAAGACTAGGAACTTCCCTCCTTGTGCCATCTTAGCCCCAATGCACCCCCCCACTCCTATTTTCTATGATTTTTTTATGGAAAAGCCTCTCCCCAGGCACTCTCATGCATGCCCTTCTCTTCCTCTCCTATTTATTTTGGAATTAGTTAAGGACCAAGTCAATAGATGGAAAGTTATTAAGATTTTGGACTCTATATGATAGAATCCTAGCAAACTTGGACTCTTCCCATGTGCTTCCCCACCTAAATTACTCTCTGATTTCCATGGTGCGAAGAGGCTTTTTTGTGCACACATTGCTACCGGTCCACACCAGAAATAATGGTGGGGGCGCCCAAGAGTTGGGCGCCCCTTGTCTTGCCCAATTTGGACATTCCTTGTTTAGGTATTTGACCGAGACAAGGACTCCTCTATATCTCTCTATATAGGATGAATTTTGGATTGATTTTTAGAGATATTCTAGACAATTAAGAGACCTTTTGAGTGTGTGAAAATCAAGGAGAAAGAGTATTAGGGCATGGGGATTTCACAGACACCAATCTAGGTGTCTAGGTGAGAGAACAAAGAAGAAGAACAAGGGTTCTTCTTCTAGGATTTTTTCTTTGATCTCTTCCTCCTTTAGAGATTTTTGAGAGGTGTCTCAGGTTTGAAATATCTTTCCCTTTCTTTTGAAAATTGGAGAATCCAAGATTTGAAGAAGGTGATTCTAAATCGACCATCAAAGAAAGATCAGCATAGTACTAGCATACTATGCTGATTTCCTACATCGAACTTCTGATCGTGATTCATGGGCTCGTATGGATGACTCTATTAGAAAATATGTTCTAAAGCCAATCATCTAAGTAGTTGATTATTGAAATTAGTATATGAATTATCTAATAATAATAGTTATTTGGCTAGTTCATCATAAAAAGTTTTATCTCCCTTAAATGAATTCCTAAATTATGATGAAGTCCTTAGAACCACAATCAATCGATAAAGAAGGATTTATTGGATGGTTATTAAAATATTCATGATTAAATGATAAGTTATTAACAAGGATGATAACATATCGAATGTAGGTCACTGTATGCCATATCCGTTGGTTGTCCTCGTAACCAAGTGATGTGGAGATACTGGTATGGCATTCAGATGAGATATAGGAGTACATCTGCACTAAATGTGATCAATATAGCACTCTACTATCAAGAGTTGCTAGCTAAGGCCAATGGATATAAGTATCCCTCCAACCTGAGATCATCATGGTGACTTGCAAGCAACTTACTATACTTTGGTGCCAGACTGTCTATATTTCTAATATAGCTTTGAAAGATTTTTGGGTGCAGTCAAGTATTTATAAAATCGGTCTATGAGTCAAGATAGGATTGACCACTCCTGATTAACTTTAGAAAGAGAATGACTCGATGTGTTTCAATTTAGCAAAACCTGAGCCTGGGTAATCCTTATGAGGTATCACAGAATTTGCAAAATTTTAAGACACAATAGAGATGACTTGTATGAGTGTTTGATAACAATCTCAAAGTTGTCTTGAGCATTATTGGTCATAAGGATGAATTATAAGATCACCATAGGTTAGGGTTCTAAGAATGTTGCTTTGCACACATTCGACCTATACGGACGTCGGGAACCATTGCTAGATGGTAGCTTCGATTGATACAAAAATTGATTTCTATGCTCTAGCTTTGGTTCAAACCTTTGGGGTCATACACATTAGAGCTTGTAATCTGATCAGATGGTTAATCGATGATTGAGAATCATTTCAAGGTCAAACATTCAATGCGATTGATGTTTGACCTAATGCAAGTATTGCTGGAGGATTGATTAGTAATTGGATTGCTAATTGGCTCAATTTGATTGAACAATTAGGCTGAGATCAAGTTTAACTAAGTTAGATTTAATTAGAATTAGTTTAAATTTAATTAGATTAAGTCTAGTTAGTTTATTGGATTAGTCAATTGCAAGAAAGAATAATTCGTTGTTTGACTAGGACTTGGGTGCACCTAATTGACTTAGCATTTAAATCAAATTTAAATCTTAATTTAATCTAATTTAATTAGGCTCCTAGTTAGACAAGGATCATCCTTAATTAGGTTGCATTTGATCTAATTTAAATAGAATTTAAATTTGGTTCAAAACTATTTTGACCTAATCAAATAAAAGGAGTCCCAATTGGACTGGGACTCTCTCTTTCTCTTGCACCTAAGACCCCACGCTCATTATTTTAATTCCTAATTTTTTCTACATGAAAGCCCATGCCAAAGAGGAGTATCTACACCCACATATCAGTTTTATTAGGAGTTTGTTATGACTTGGTCAAAACAAGAAAGAGTTGGGATTTCTTTCCTTCTTGCAAGAGTCCCCTTTTGACCAAACTCCTTTCTCCCTTGTGCGCCACCTCTACCCATGCCCTCCTTTTGATTTTCACCCTTTCACCATTTCTTTTGGGTGTTGGTTTTTTGTTTCACATGCCAAAAATCAAGGGAGGAGTGTCCAAGAGTTGGACGCCTCATAGAAGTCCTCCTTTGACTAGGTTTTGACTTAGCCTTGCAATAAAAGGTGAATGCCTCTTATGAGGTATTTTTAGGATGTAAAAAATCCTAGAAAAAATATAAAAAATTAGAAGAAAATTAGGAGAAGGTATGAAGGATTTTTAGCATCTAGATTTATGAAGAAGAGCCTTCAATTAAGACATCAAATGTTGATGACTTGAAGAGACGAGGTAAGAGAAGATTGTCTTCTCTTATATATTTTTTTTATGTTTCTCTCTTCTTATTTTATTTATGATTTTTACATGATAAAAATCTAAGAGAGAGAGGATTTGGGTATTGAGATGAGTGCTCCAAGTTGTTAGGATATGGTGTTATTTTTTTGGACATGATCTGATCATGTCCTGATGAGAGAAGGAGAAGAGAAGAAAGATCTTCTCTTAGGATTTCTTGGATAACCTTTCCTCTCCAATTTTTATGGGATTTTTGTATGAATAAAATCAAAAATCTTAGATCTAGAAACTTAGAAAAAATTCTAGAGGAGAAGGTCTCCTCTTGTCCTAGCACAAAGATGTTTTCAGGACATCAACTGTTGATGTCCTGAAGGAGAAGATTTGTCTTCTCTTAGGATTTGTTTTTCCCTAATTTTATTTTTTGATTTATGGAAGATCCAAGGGTTGGATTCCTCCCTTATTCCTCCTCATGTTCTTCATCTCTTGGAGTGTCCAAGAGATCTGAAGGATATGTATTTGATTAACCATCAGGAGAGATCCACGAGAAGCTAGCGCTTCGAGTGGATCTTCGTTCGACGAACCTCCGATCTATGTTGCAGGCTTGCAGATCACTTATAGAAGTCAGATGCTTGTGCGGCTCCAAAGGCAACAATAGATTCAACTACTGAATTCTCGACCCATGTAAAGATAAGAGATCTGATCTCTTGGTGACCTAGATGCAATCTAGGATTAGATCTAGAATTATTCTAGATCTAGGTATTGATATGATCAATACCACTTATGATTAATTTAATTTTAGATTTATATTTATATCATAACATATTTTAGATTCTTGATGTAGTGTTTTATAATTTGATTATGTGCATGTTGTAGATTAAATAGTTTAATCTATATCTTCTGCTACTCTATATTTCGAAAAAATTTTGAAATCTATGCATGAAATCCTGCATGTTTCTCAACAGTGGTATCAAAGCATCTAGATTCTTTTATAACATAGTCATATTTATGTTAGATTAAATCTAAAAATTAAAATTAAAGATCGTACATACTGTCATAAGGTTGTCCTTTTGTAAGGTTAACCCCTTACAATGAAAAGGTTGTCCTAGTATGTACTGATCTGAATCGGAATCATTAATAATTTTGATTAGATCTAAAAAAATTTATGATTTAATTTTTTAAATTAAATAGATATTTGATCTATTTTAGATTATTAGATTAGATCTAAATAATATCATGATTGCACATATTGCTGTAAGGTTATCCTGTTGTATGATTTATCCCTTATAGTGGAAAGGTTATCCTAGTATGTGCTGATCCAAAAAATCTAAGTCCTAAATGTGTTAGATGAGATCTAAAATAATTTATGATTTATTTTTAGATTTTAAATCTAATTTTAAATGATTTATGATCTGATCCACATGGTGTGTTTTATGTTTGGATCTAGATCCTCTTATTGCATATGTTGATATGTAATTTTTATTTTGAATCTAAAATGTATACGTATGATATATTTATTTTATAGAATTTAAATTGAAAACTTACTCTTTATAAAATTCTAGATTCGAAATCCTAGGACATGATCTAAATAATGAAATAAATCTAATCTAAAACCATATATTGAATATGATTCAATATAAATTATTTATAATTTAAAAATATTTCAAATAATAAAATCAGAAACTAGTTCTGAGGTTTCATAAATCCAAACTTTGAACTTAATTAAGAATTAAGTGATTGTTTAGGATCTAGGTTTGTGATTTGAAGATCCTAAGATAATTTCATAAAATTTGGGTTAAAGGTTAAATGGGTTAGTTTTGATCAGGTCATTAACTGGGTTAGACCTAGGGTTAGATTAAATATGGACTTAGTTAAGAAATTGATCAAACCTCATTAATAGTTAATTAGGATTAGGTCTTCTCTTTTCTATAGATCAATTCAATAGTTATAGTTGATCAAAGTCTATATATCTAATAAATGGATCTGATCATGGCTCAGTGGTCGAGCCCGAGTCTTTAGGCAAACCAAATTAAAACTGACAAACCAATTGGTGTCTAGGATAAGTCTAGCATTTTAGATTGATGGTTTTTAATTGGCAGTCCGCTTACCTGGTCATTTCTGATAGTGTCTAAGGCAAGCCTTGGCAGACACTCCCATCGATCTCACTTACCTGGCCAATGTGGTTAATCAGATTTCGGTTAGGTTGTTTATTGATTCGACTTAACCCATGTCACATAGAAAATTAGTGAAACTGATATAGGTGCCCATGGACCAAAATTGATCATAATCCTCATCAGTGACTTATGAAGTCAGTGGGAGCAAATTGGTCCATGTTCTTTCTATCCTTAAATCACTAATAATTTAAATCATCTAAAATTATTAGGTCCTTAAAATGATGAAGTTATGGAGATAATCGAGTCATAGCCTTCTAGTAAGATGTTTGATAATGAGTCTATTAACTCAATAATCATTAGAGGCCCATAGGCCAAGTGATTGTTAACTAATAGAATTATCATTCATCATATGATGACTTGGATGTGTCTTTTTAATGGTGGTAGGTTGACCAACCATAGTTAGGCTTAATCATTCATTAGTTAGATGCATCAAGTATGCTCATATTAATGGTTGGACCTAATCGGACCCTTACAGTAAAAGCTATAGCCTACTGATTAGGTTTTTGGGGCAAAATTAAACTACTAAAAGTTGCTTGGAGAAATAATTGATCATGAATCCATCCTTAGATGTACATGGGTTGACCAACCATAGTTGGGCTTGTGTGTAGTCTATGTGGATTCTAGTACGTACTAGATAATTAAAGTAATTCTCCAAATTGGAGGTAGAGGCTACCAATTCGAATAAAATAGTGGAAGAACCTTTAGACTAAAGTCCAAGTCTTTAGGCTTAATATAATTCATATACTTAGGTCAATGTTCTCTTTTCTCAAATTAAGGCTAAACCCTAATTGCTCCTATCGCTGTTAGACAGTGATGACTTATGCAATCCAACTTCGATAACTAGTATCGAGAGTTGAATTTGGTTCAGCAGTACAAATGGATTCGTATTGAGGCTTCTAAGTCCAGTCAAAATAATTAGTCCAACGTTAACCCAAATCAGGCATAGTGTTTCCAATGTTAGAAGCAGGGTCATAGGAAGAAGAATTATCTTGCTTCACTTGACCATAACAAGCTGAACAAGAGAAAGGAGCAAAAGTTGCTCATTAAAGATGTTATATAATAACACCTTAAAATTTCTTTGTAAATAATTCTACTACATGCGTATTAGATGCTGGTAGTCTTATGCAATTTGTTGTGAAGACTATAAGTAATTGGGATATTCGAAAATGGTGAGAAATACCTAAATGTTGGGAATGGAAGTCTTGTTCTAATCCTAACTTTAAGATTTGTCAAGCTTATTTTCAATAGATGTCATTTTGAGTGATTGTCACTATTGTCCATCATTTATGATAAATGTGATCTCTGGTGACCTTTTGGTCAGGGATGGTTATCATTTATCAATAAAGGAGATTGTTATGATATTATTATGAATAATATTATAGTAATACAGGGATAATAAAGAAATAATATTTAACATTATATAGCCTATTAAGTGTAATGTACACATCCAAGTTAGATTATGTCATGAATATCTATCTTTGGTATTATAGGCTTAGTCATCTTGACTAGAATTGGATAAATGGGTTAGCTTGAGAGGAAAACTTCGATATCATTGATTATAAATCATGAAGAAAAAAAATCTATTTTCTAGGTCAGGTTTATTCAGATCTGATTGGATCAGAAGGGATATTTCAAAAAAATTTTCTCTAAGATCTTAATCAGATCTGAGACTCCTCAGATCTAATCTTGTTGATCTAATAATAAAAATTAAAATTAAAATTAAATCTAATTTAATTATACCTTTTTTTTGGGTAATCCAATTATCCTATGATGATCTCAATGTTTGCCTGAGGTTCTGGATGTAGCCACATAAGTGCCTAGCCTCTATCGGTATTTACTTAGGTAGGATCTGAAGATCTTCTCCTTCTCAATCAATCCTCCAAACATTAGATCTAGATCTAATCTTGAAGGACTTCAAAACCATTGTTGAAGAACAGTCGTTGCCTCTTACAGTAGTATTGCCTTCTTCCTTTTTTGGCACCTTTCACTTGCTTGGATCTCACCTTGTTCAAGCCCAAAAGCCCGTGCGCATAGAGAGGAGAGAGAGGACAAGAGGGTGGCATAGAGAATGAGGGAGATGGGCTATGTGGCATGGGCTAAGGGCAAAAGAATTGAATTTTAGGCGCAGACAGGGATTATATAGATCCTACTACGCCATGTAGTGCCACATCATCCTAGCCAATCACAGCCCTTTGTGCAATCATTTCTAAATCCGATGGATTGGATGACATCATCTGATCCGATCAGATGAAAGACCCTCAAAACTCTCCTCAGGTTGTGCTAAGACTGGTTCAAACAAGACTTCTTGGGGCCAAACAGTTTAATCCCCTAAAGCAACCTGGAGTCCCATCTATATGAGACTCCATCTTTTATCCTCATAGGGTGCATGCCTCCTTAGGTGTGCACCCCCTTTCTATCTGCTTTTTAGCAGGAGGTCAAGTCCCTAGGTACTCTCCTATGGGTGCATGACACATGGGTAGATGTCTATGTGTCCAGGGTCAACATTTGACCAATGTTCAAAGACAAGATTTAGCAGGTGAGAGAAAATGGCAGGTGTTGTGTCAAATTTATCTCATAAATTAAGACAATCCTTTTATGATCTAGACAAGCTCCAGTCAGACTAAGTAAAGATTCTTGAGTGATCCCAAATATATTTGGCTCAGTTGAGAAAAGCTTTAATGATTGTTAAAGGAGAATATTAGGCTCAACCGTGTGCTAGCACGATTTTCTTTAACCTAATTGAATCTTATCCAAATCAATTGAACTGGGTTAATCCAATTAATGATATCCAAATCCAAATTCTTGTTTGTGTGATCCAGTTAGGTTCAATTTCATATGGTAATGGGATATATCATGATCTCTATCATCGACATCATCGAAATACCTTCCAATGGATCAAAACTTTTCTGATTCAGACAACTAGTATGATCGATCATCCAAATCATTCTAATTGCTCCCAAAATCTATCAGTGACACCTAGCAGCATATGGTGGCAACACATCAGAACTGAAAGCAAATCTCTCGACGTAGTTATCTGTGTGATTAAGTTCCTCTATCTTGAGCTCCGACCGGATTGGGGTTAAGGTGATCTCTGAAGGAAAATCCTAATTTTTCAAACCAGATTCATTCAGATCTGATCAGATCAAGAGATATATTTCAAATTTTTTTTTCTTTGATCCTAATCAAATTTGAGACATTTTAGATCTAATTCTTATTATTTTAATAATTAAAATAAATTTAGATAAATTAAATCAAATTTAATTTACCTTGAAGTGGGTAATCCTATTATCCGATGATGATCCTGTGAGCAGCGGAAGGTTTTGGATCTAGCCATGCAAGTGCCTGGCCTCTACTGGTATCCACTCAGGTTGGATCTAGAGATCCTCTTCTTCTCTATCACATCTCCAAAAATCAAATCTGGATCTGATCTAAAGGATCTTCAAAATTCCTTTTGAAGATCAGCAGTGTCCTTTGCAGTTACGCAGCCTTCTAGCTTTCAGTGATCTTTCTCTCTCTGGATTGCACCACCAAGTCCAAAACACTTTTGGAATGTGGAGAGGAGAGGGAGAAGGTTGTTTGGCATGGAGGAAGAGGGAGAGGCAGCCTGTGGTGGGATTTCAATTCTCAATCTTAATTTGAGTTGGGCGCGGGTATATTTATAGACTATCTTGATCCAACTCCTCTTCTTCCCAACCAATCACAACCCTTTATAAATAGATCTAAATCTGATTGGTGGAATAGAGTTCCCTGGATTCCTCCTTAGATGGCAGCCTAAGATCAGTCAAGTTGGTCTTAGGAGACTTTAATTGGAATCCAAAAAGAGAATGGAGTCCCTGTCCAAAGGGATCTGGCGGCCTTCAGCTTGGGCACACGCAAGAGGTGCATGCGCCCTCCTTTTCCAGGTTCTGGAGGGGGACCAGCCCCACCAGCCTCCAATAGGTGTGTGACATGTGGACAAAGTCAAAGTGTCATGTCAAATTTGACCAGTCAAAGTTACTTTGACCAAGTCAAAGGACGAGAAATGCAGGTGATCAAAATGACAGGTAATGTCTTACAAAATAAGACAACCTTTTCTGAAATGACAAGCTCCAGTCAGACAAAGTGAAGGCCTCTAAAGGAGCACAAACTCCTTTGGCTCCAGTCAGGACCAACTATTTATGATAGTAAAAGAAGAACGTTGGTTCAATCAGATGCAGCAGATTTTCTTGAACTAATTGAATCTCATTCAGATCAATTGAATTGGATCAGTTCAATTGATGATCACCAGATTCAAACCCACGTTTGTGTGACCTAGTTAGGTTCAGTTCTGTATGGTAATGGGAAATATCATGATCTCTATCATCAACATCATTGAAACTCCTTTCGATGGATCAGAACTCTGCTGATATCGAATAGTCTAGAATGATCGATCGTTCTAAATCATTCTAATTGCTCCCAAAATCCACCAGTGACACCTAGCAGTATATGGTGGCAACCCATCAGAGCTGAATGCGAACCTCTTGGTGTAGCTACCTGTGTGATTCAGTTCTTCTATCTTGAGCCCCGATCAGATTAGGGTTTAGGTGAACTCGTCAAACCCTAGTTTCTGTCATATGATGTAATCATTCGATTCGAGTCCGATGTGAAAATCTAAATAGAAACTCTTTCTATTATTTCACTCTGCCATGGCCATGGGCTTCTGGACTTGATTCTCATGATCATCATAGGGCTGCTCCTCTACCACCGAGGTAGATAGATTCCATCTTGATGCCATCCAGTTCCTACAATGAACATGCTACAGCCAACATACACCTCAGGATTCCATATGGCTAGGAGACCGAGTAATGGTGTAGTCAAACTATAACACCCTCAAGGTGAACTACCAATGCACCTCAAGTCAAAGAATCAGACACACTACTGTAGCATTGAGTCAGTCATTGACGAGAAGGTAGACTCCCTAATGACTACTCGAGGTGGTCACGCTCAGTGCCCTCGTTCTCTAACGAGTACCTGTACTCTCGCTCTGATATCTCCACACCTGTAGACTCAAGACTCATCTACTAAAGAGAAGTGATTGTACACCAACCTTCCAGATCAATCACCATCCTCATGATGATCCTATGGTTGAGAGCAATTTATGAGTTAATAATGATTATTCATGTCTTAAATTTTCAACTCTTGAAAATATGAATTATCATTACCATTAACTCAAAGGATGTATCACAGACACTAAATACACATATGTGATAGAAATTAACCCATTTATTGATTTTAGTCAAAATTACAATTTTCCCCCTAGAAGTGTATTACAAGTGTCAGCCAATTCTGGCTTCTAGGGCACATATATCTAACAACTATACCTTCTGATGGATCTACCATGGTCTAGACTTGGTTCGAGTGCATCGAGTTAATTTCTGACTGCATTGCCTCTAGCCATTTCTCAGAGTCGATATCTGATATCGCCTCATTGTAGGTTTTGGGATCATCACCATGAGCACCAATACCTACGAGGAGCATTTCCTCTACTTCCTCTGAAATAATACCTAAGTATCTATTAGGGGGACGGGAAACTCTTTCCAATCTATCTCATTCTGATTTGGTTCTAATTGGTCCTTAGCTCATTATACTTGTGAGACTTTCTCATCAAGCTTGATCTACTTTCCAATGTCGCTATCTTGAATAAACTATTTTTCAAGAAAGATGGCATGTCGACTCACAATCACATTGTGGTCTTCTGGAATGTAGAAATAGTATCCTAATGACTCTTTAGGATATCCTATGAATCGAGCTCTAAAGGACCTAAACTCTAACTTGTCCACTTGTTGTCTTTTGACATGAGTCGGATAATCCCAAATTCTGAGATGACTCAGACTTGGTTTCTTACCATGCCATATCTCATACGGTGTGGTAGGAACGGTCTTAGAGGAAACCCTATTCAGTAGATAAATTGAAGTTAACAATGAATGTCCCCAAAGAAAATTAGGGAGGTCTGTGAAGCTCATCATGGATCGGACCATATCCAATAGAGTCCGATTTCTCCATTCTGAAACCCCATTGAGTTGAGGTATTCCTGGTGGAGTCCATTGAGAGACTATGCCATTTATCCTTGAGATAGTCTAGGAATTCTCGGCTAAGGTATTCACCTCCTCGATCTGATCGAAGAACCTTAATGGATTTTCCAATTTATTTTTCTACTTCATGTCTGAATTCTTTGAACTTTTCAAAAGCTTCAGACTTGTGTCTCATAAGATACACATACCCATACCTAGATAGATCATCGGTAAAGGATAATGAAGTAGACAAAATTGCCTCTAGCCGGCACATCAAATGGGCCGCACACATCAGTATGTACTAGGGCAAGGAGATCTGTGGCCCTCTCCCCATGTCCTACAAAAGGGAGTTTAGTCATTTTGCCTTGAAGACAAGATTCACAAGTTGGATATGACTCGGAAGTCAATGGACTCAATAGCCCATTTTTCTCCAATTTGTTGATCCTATCTTCTGCTATATGACCTAATCTTAGGTGCCATAGATATCTATCATTTGGACTATCCCTAGGTCGTTTGGCATTCACGTTTTGCTCGATAGTTAGAACAGGTACATCAATATGTAGCTGATAAAGACCATTAATAAGGAAAACCATTTGCAATTTTATTTCTTTCATAAAGAATGTTACAATGGTCCTTAAAGAAGGTAATCACATAGCCTTCTTGTGCTAAGCATGAAACAGAAATCAAATTCCTGCTAGCTGCAGGCACATAATAACAGTCTTTCAAAACTAAGTCTAAACCAGATGGTAATCGAAGAGGGTATGTTTCCATGGCTACTGCAGCAACTCTTGCTCCATTATCGATGCGTAGGATCATGTCTCCATCCCTCAGCCTCCTGCTATCCTCAAGACCCTGCATGGAAGTGCACAGATGAGCACTAGAACCAGAGTCAAGCACCCAACTGGATGCAGAAGAAACTGTAAGGTTAGACTCAATAATGAGCATACCTCCAGAAGGACCTTCCTTCTTGTTCTTCAGGGTGGCCAGGTAAGTAGGGCAGTTCCGCTTTCCAATGGCCATCGCTGTTGCAATGGAAACACTTTCCTTTGACACCAGCCTTTTTCTTCGGCTCTGCCTTCTTCTTCTTTGGTCCTTCCACCTTTTTGCTTTTTCACAGACTTCTTTTTCTTTCCATAAGACTTTCTTTTGGAAGAAGTCCATTCCATAGCAAGAACTGAGCCTTTAGAACCTTTCATAGAAAGCTCAGCGGTGACCAGCATATTCATTAATTCGGCCAAAGAATTTTGAAGTTTATGCATGTGGTAATTCATGATGAATTGCCCATATGCATCAGTCAAGGATTGCAGAATAATATCATTCTGCAGATCCAAGTCTAACTTCACACCGAGCTTCTCAAGCTCTTCCATGTCCTTGATCATCATCAGACAGTGATCTTGGACTGACTGCCCATCACGCATCTTAGCCTTAAAAAGTCATTTTGTGACTTGATACTTGGCTGCATGCGACTCTGTTCACCAAACATCTCCTGCAGGTGAGCCAACATTTGGCGAGCAGTCCTCGATATCTTCATGTTGGTGCTGGAGCTCATCAGACATCGAGCCCAACATGTAATATCTGGCCTTATTATCTTCGTCTATCCATTTTTCTAGAGACGCTCTCTGTTCAATGGATGGACGGGCTGGTAAGGTGGGAGGGTCCTGGTCCAATACATGGGTTAACTTCTCAAAATCCAAAATGATTTTGTAGTTCCTGAGCCAATCTTTATAATTGGGTCCGGTCAGTCTATGTGTGTCCAGGATACGTGCCAATGGGTTGGACGCAGACATTTTTCCTGTAGAGAGTCAAAGATTCTAGTTAGATACTGTAATTATGACTTGACCAATTTATTTAGAAATTTTATTTTTAAATAAATTAGCTTCCCACTATTTTCTCGGATCCCTACACTCCCTCTGTAGAGATGCAAAAATCTCCATGATTAATGATTTCTAGTGGGTGGTGCGGTCTCACCAACTGACTCATCACCTCACCTAACAGTTATTGGTGATGGGTTAGCCAATGAGTGAACAACTCTTGTTCAATGATTCTCTAATCATGGTGCACCCAAACTTGGTCTCTAATTCATGAATCTCACCGTATATGGAATATTGATCCACTCCTTAGTTAAGTCAGACCCACCATTTGCACAGACTGGATTCCTAATTGAGTCTCTCACCGTATCCAAAATATTGAGCCCAACTCATCCTCCAGCCCATAGCATCCAATGCCTAATAGACATGGTTGCATCTTTTCGGTGCAACTGAGCCACTGTATCCAGCCGAGAACAATCAACCCCGGGAAGGGCCCGCACATCTACAATGGTGGAAGACCTCAGACTTAATCTTTTCTTAGGGAGAATTGATTCAGGTCTCATTAAACTAGACTTGTCATAGTCATAACAATTATGACTAACCTAGTGGCATGGGTTAGCTCGGATTATTGACCACCTCAGATCAGAACTGTGTCAACAGATATGGCCAGGTAAGTGAGATCGGTGGAAGGAATATGCCATTAACTCGTACAAGAATGCATTCAGGTCGAGTAGCTTCCAATTAAAAACCAGTCGGTCGTATGTGCCAAACTTACCTTAGACACCAAATTGTTGAGTCAGAACCAATTGGGTTAGCCTACAATCCAGACTCTAACCTCTGAGCCTAATTAGGTCTTGCTTGATCGTGACTCGATCTTGACCCAGACTTAATCCTATTAGGCTGGTCAATTTAAGCATTGTTGATCCCATCTAACCAACTCTTGATTCGGTTTGATCAACCGCTTAGACCTAATTGAGCTACCCAAGCCCGAACCCAGTATTATGAATATGTCTTAGATCTAAAATTCTCAATTTTAGACCTAATTAATATTTCATAATCTTAATTTTTAATTAAGTAGGGTTCATAAACAAAATATGCACAATAAATCCTAGGGTTTCAGGATCTAGGGTTTTGCAGAAAGTAAGTTTTGGGATTTCTGATTAAGGACGAACACGCGTAGCACCCCTACACATCATAAGAACACCCCATCGAATGGGAAGGAGAGGGCCTTTAAACCCTTCTTCATTCTTATGACCGGACGGCCAAGAGGAACGCCTTAATCAGGAACATGCAATACTACAAAATAGTTTTAGATCTATATCATATATCTCATATACAAATTAGATCTAATCATGGCATATTTTGCATACATCTCATGTATCGAATCATGCATATTTTCAGATCTAAATTATCTCATAATAATCTAAAAAATTAGATTTAAATTGATCTAATCAAAATAAATTCTAATCTAGACAACTATGTAGAACTATTCTACAACTAGTCTAGACATGCATCAATCATATCTCATATGATGTTTAAAATTAAATAATTTTTATTTGCTATTTTTTAGATGTTATTATAATAATTATAATATCAAAAAATAGTAAATAAATAGATCTAAAATATGATTTAATCAAATTAAATTAAAAACATGCAAGACTATTCTATAGAACTATTCTATTTTAGAACTAGTCATGCATATTTTCTAATCTTAGATCCAAATCATTTAATTTTAATTTTTTCTGATTTCAGATCTGATCACATCTCATGTGACATCTGAAATTACTTATTTTTTAATTAAAATAAATTTAAAAATAGATCTAAATACTTTTAGAACCTTGGCTCTGATACCAGTTGAAGGGAAATCCTGATTTTTCGGATTCCAGGTTCGTTCAGATCTGATCAGATCAAGAGATATATTTTCAAAAATTTTTTTTTGATCTATAATTCAGATCTAAGATATTTTAGATCTAATTCTTATTATTTTAATAAATTAAAATAAAATTTAGATAAATTAAATCAAATTTAATTTACCTTGAAGTGGGTAATCCTATTACCCGTTGATGATCCTGTAAGCAGCGGAAGGTTCTGGATCTAGCCATGCAAGTGCCTGGCCTCTACCGGTATCCACTCAGGCTGGATCTGGAGATCCTCTTCTTCTCTATCACATCTCCAAAAATTAGATCTGGATCTGATCTGGAGGATCTTCAAAACTCTTTTGAAGATCAGCAGTTCGTCCTTTGCAGCAGTGCAGCCTTCTAGCTTTCAGTCGCCTTTCTCTTGATCTGGATCGCACCAACCAAGGTCCAAAACACTTTTGGACGTGGAGAGGAGAGGGAGAAGGTGGGTTTGGCATGGAGGAAGAGGGAGAGAGGCAGCCTTTGGGCATGGGAATTTCAATTCTCAATCTTAATTTGAGTTGGGCGCAGGGTCTTATTTATAGACTATCTGTGATCCAACTCCTCTTCTTCCCAACCAATCACAACCCTTTGTGAAATCAGATCTAAATCTGATTGGTGGGAATAGAGTCCCCTGGATTCCTCCTTAGAGGGCGCCTAAGACCAGTCAAAGTTGGTTCTTAGGAGAACTCTAATTGGAATCCAAAAAGGAGATGGAGTCCCTGTCCAACAGGGACTCCTAGGCGCCTCCAACTTGGGCACACGCCAAGGGTGGCGTGCGCCCTCCTCCTTGCCAGGTTCTGGCAGGAGGACAGGCCCCCACCAGCTCTCCAATAGGTGCATGACATGTGGTCAAAAGTCAAAGTGTCAATGGTCAACATTTGACCAGTCAAAGGTAGACTTTTGACCAAAGTCAAAGAACAAGAAATGGCAGGTGACCAAAAATGGCAGGTAATGTCTTACAAAATAAGACAACCTTTTCTGACTTGGACAACCTCCAGTCAGACCATATGAAGGCCTCTAATTGAGCACAAACTCCTTTGGCTCAGTCAGGACAACTTATTTATGATAGTAAAAGAAGAACGTTAGGTTCAATCGAGTGCTAGCATGATTTTCTTGAACCTAATTGAATCTCATTCAGATCAATTGAACTGGATCAGTTCAATTGATGATCACCAGATTCAAACCCTTGTTTGTGTGACCCAGTTAGGTTCAGTTCTGTATGGTAATGGGATATGTCATGATCTCTATCATCGACATCATCGAAACTCCTTTCGATGGATCAGAACTCTTCTGATTCGAACAGCTAGAATGATCGATCATCTAAATCATTCTAATTGCTCCCAAAATCCACCAGTGACACCTAGCAGTATATGGTGGCAACCCATCAGAGCTGAATGCGAACCTCTTGGTGCAGCTACCTGTGTGATTAAGTTCTTCTATCTTGAGCCCCGATCAGATTAGGGTTAAGGTGAACTCGTCAAACCCTAGTTCTCTGTCATATGATGTAATCATTCGATTCAAGTCCTGATGTGAAAATCTAAATAGAAACTCTTTCTATTATTTCACTCTGCCATGGCCATGGACTTTTGGACTTGATTCTCATGATCATCATAGGGCTGCTCCTCTACCACCGAGGTAGATAGATTCCATCTTGATGCAATCCAGTTCCTACAATGAACATGCTATAGCCAACATACACCTCAGGGTTTCCATATGGCTAGGAGACCGAGTAATGGTGTAGTCAAACTATAACACCCTCAAGGTGAACTATCGATGCACCTCAGGTCAAAGAACCAGACACACTACTGCAGCATCGAGTCAGTCATTGACGAGAAGGTAGACTCCCTAATGACTACTCGAGGTGGTCACGCTCAGTGCCCTCGTTCTCTAACGAGTACCTATACTCTCGCTTTGGTGTCTCCACACCGTAGACTCAAGACTCATCTACTAAAGAGAAGTGATTGTACACCAACCTTCCAGATCAATCACCATCCTCATGATGATTCTATGGTCGGAAGCATTTTATGAGTTAATAATGATTATTCATGTCTTAAATTTTCAACTCTTGAAAATATGAATTATCATTACCATTGACTCCAAGGATGTATCACAGACACTAAATACACATATATGATAGAAAATAATCCATTTTATTGATATTAGTCAAAATTACAATTTTACCCCTAGAAGTGAATTACAAGTGTCAGCCAATTCTGGCTTCTAGGGCACATATATCTAACAATTTCGTCAAACCCTAATTTTCATCATATGAATTAATCATTCGATTCAAGTCTAATGTGAAAACCGTAAAAGAAACTCTTTCTATTATTTCACTCTACCATGGCCATGGGCTTATGGACTTGATTCTCATGATCATCATAGGGTTGCTCCTTATCTATCGAGATAGATAGATTCTCTATTGGTGCAATCCAATTCCTATAATGAACATGCTATAGCCAGCATACACCTCAAAATTTTGAATGGCTAGAAGATCGAGTTATGGTGTAGTCAAACTATAACACCCTCAAGATGAACTATCGATGCACCTCAGGTCAAAGAAGCAAACACACTACTGCAGCTTCGAACTAGTCATCAACGAGAAAGTAGACTTCCTCATGACTGCTCGAGGTGGTCACGCTCAGTGCCTTTGTTCTCTAACGAGTATCTGTACTCTCACTCTAGTATCTCTACACCATAGACCTAAGAATCATCTATCCAAAAGAAGTGATCATACACCAACCTTCTAGATCAATCACCATTCTCATGATAATTCTATGGTTGGGAGCATTTTATGAGTTAATAATTAAAATTCATGTCTTAAATTTTCAACTCTTGAAAATATGAACTATCATTACCATCAACTCAGGGAATGTATCATAAATACTTTCAAATACAGACTGTGATAGAAAATAACTTATTTTATTATTTATAGTTAAAATTATAATTTTACTCTTAGAAGTGTATTACAAGTGTCAGCTAATCTAGCTTCTAGGGCATACATATCTAACAAACTCCTACTTGACCTAAAGCGAATTGGCTATAAATCTAAGTTCCATCTTCTCAAGGTGGGCTTCGATCTTCTGCTAGCCCAACGGCTTTGTATGTGGGTCTACCGCATTATCTACGAAGTCGACTCTCTTATTCTCGATGTAACCTTTCTCAAGGTAATCATGTATGAGGTGGTATCGCCACTCGATGTGCTTGGATTTTTGGTGAGACCTCGGCTCCTTAGCATGGGCTATGGTGCCATTATTATCGCAGTATAGAGGAATGACATTCAATGGCATCACTCTAATCTCTACGGCGAACTTTTTGTAGCAGAATGCCTCCTTCACAGCTTTTGATGCAGCGATGTACTCTATTTTTATGGTGGAATCCGCTATCACTGTCTACTTGAAACTCTTCCAACTGAGAGCACCACTATTACACACAAATAGACTTTCAAATGTCGACTTTCGATCATCTATATTAGACATAAAATCCAAGTCTGTATATCCCTAGACTTGGAGTTCTCCATTACCAAAAACCAACATCATATCCTTAGTTCTTCTCAAGTACTTAAGGATACATTTCACAGAAGTCCAGTGTTCTTCATCTGGATTTGACTGATATCTATTCATGACACTCATAGCATGGGCTATATCAGGTCGTGTACATAACATGGCATACATGAGGCTCCCTATTGCTGAAGTATAAGGGATCTTGCTCATGTGTTCAATCTCCTCAGGTGTGTTGGGACATATTTTTTTGGAGAGATGAATGCCATGTCTGAAGGGTACCAGTCTCCTCTTGGAGTTTTTCATGCTGAACCTCTTTAGCACTTCTTCTATGTACATCTTCTATGAAAGACCTAGCATCCTATTCAGTCTATCTCTATAGACCTTAATTTCTAGAATAAAGGATGCTTCTCCTAGATCTTTCATGGAGAATTCTTTAGATAACCACATTTTTGAAGGGAAATCCTGATTTCCCGATCCAGGTTTGTCCAGATCTGATCAGATCAAGAGATATATTTCAAAAAATTTTCTCTTGATCCCAATCAGATCTTGATATGTTTCAGATCTGATTCTTATTATTTTAATAAATAAAATAAAATAAGATAAATTAAATCAAATTTAATTTACCTGATTTGGGTAATCCTATTACCCTGGAGATGATCCTGATTGCAGTGGAAGGTTCTGGATCTAGCCACGCAAGCGCTTGGCCTCACCGGTATCCACTCGGGTTGGATCTAGAGATCCTCTTCTTCTCTATCACATCTCCAAAAATCAGATCTGGATCTGATCTGGAGGATCTTCAAAACTCTTTTGAAGATCTGCAGTCATCCTTTGCAGCAGTGCAGCCTTCTTCTTTTGATCGCCTTTCCTTGATCTGAATCGCACCAACCAAAGTCCAAAACACCTTTTGGATGTGGAGAGCAAGGGGAGAAGAAGCTATGGCGTGGAGGAGGAGGGGAGAGGCAGCCTTGGGGCGTGGGGTTTCTCAATTGAATTGCATTAGCATTAGGGTTGGGTGCAGAAGTCTTATTTATAGACCTCTTGTGATCCAACTCCTCTTCCTCTCAACCAATCACAACCCTTTGTGAAATCAAATCTAAATCTGATTGGTTGGAATAGAGACCCCTGGATTCCTCCTTAGAGGGCGCTTAAGACCAGTCAAACTGGATTCTTAGTAGAACTCTGATTGGAATCCAAAAGGGAGATGGAGTCCTTGTCCAACAAGGACTCCTAGGCGCCTCCTACTTGGGCTCACGCCACCCTTGGCGTGCGCCCTTCTCCTTGCCAGGTTCTGGCAGGGGGACAGGCCCCCACCAACTCTCCAATAGGTGCATGACATGTGGTCAAAAGTCAAAGGGTCAATGGTCAACGTTTGACCAATCAAAGGTAGACTTTTGACCAAAGTCAAAGAACAAGAAATGGCAGGTGACCAAAAATGGTAGGTAATGTCTTACAAATAAGACAACCTTTTCTGACTTGGACAACCTCCAGTCAGACCATATGAAGGCCTTTGATTGAGCACAAACTCCTTTGGCTCAGTTAGGACAACTTATTTGTGATAGTAAAAGAAGAACGTTAGGTTCAATCGAGTGCTAGCACGATTTCCTTGAACCTAATTGAATCTCATTCAGATCAATTGAACTAGATCAGTTCAATTGATGATCACCAGATTCAAACCCTTGTTTGTGTGACCTAGTTAGGTTCAGTTCTGTATGGTAATGGGATATGTCATGATCTCTATCATAGACATCATCAAAACTCCTTTCGATGGATCAAAACTCTTCTGATTCGAACAGCTAGAATGATCGATCATCTAAATCATTCTAATTGCTCCCAAAATCCACCAGTGACACCTAGCAGTATATGGTGGCAACCCATCAGAGCTGAATGTGAACCTCTTGGTGCAGCTACCTGTGTGATTAAGTTCTTCTATCTTGAGCCCCGATCAGATTAGGGTTAAGGTAAACTCGTCAAACCCTAGTCTCTGTCATATGATATAATCATTCGATTCGAGTCCAATGTGAAAACCTAAATAGAAACTCTTTCTATTATTTCACTCTGCCGTGGCCATGGGCTTCAGGACTTGATTCTCATGATTATCATAGGGCTGCTCCTCTACCACCGAGGTAGATAGATTCCATCTTGATGCAGTCCAGATTTGACCCTAGTGTGCGATAGAAAAGATAGGTGACCAAAAATGGCAGGTATTATCCTAAGATCATCTAATGAATTTAGACAATCCTATTCTAACCTGGATAAGTTCCAGCTAGGGTTTCAGTTGAGACAAACCAAAAAGACTACAAAAGAAGAATGTTAGGTTCAATCATGTGCTAGCATGATTTTCTTGAACCTAATCGGATCTAATCTAAATCAATTGAATTGACTCAGTCTAATTGATCACAATCAGACTCAAACCCTTGTATGTGGGATCCAGTTAGGTTCAATTTCATATGGTAATGAGATATGTCATGATCTCTATCATTGACATCATCAAAATACATTTTGATGGACCAGAACTTTTCTAATTCAAACAATTAGAATGATCAATCATCAAGACCATTCTAATTGCTTCCAAAATCCACCAGTGACACCAAGAAGCATATGGTGGCAATCCATTAGAATTAAAAATGAACCACTCAATGTAGCTATCCATGTGAATTGATTCTACTATCATGAGTCCCGATAGGATTAGGGTTTAAGGTAAACTCGTCAAAACCCAACATCCGTCATATGAATGAATCATTCAATTTGAGTTCGATATGAAACCCTAATAGAAAACTCTTTTCTATTATATCACACTACCATGGCCATGGGCTTAAGGACTCGATCTCATGATCATCATAGAACTACTCCACTAACGAGGTTGATAGATCCCGTCTTGGAGCAATCCAGTTCCTATAATGAACATGCTATAGCCAACATATACCTTAAGATTTTGAATGGCTAAGAGATCAAGTTATGGTGTAGTCAAACTATAATACACTCAAGGTGAACTATTGATGCTTGTCAAGTCAAAGAACCTGACACACAACTATAGCATCGAGCCAGTCATCGACGAAAAGGAATACTTCCTTATGACTGCTTGATGTGGTCATGCTTAGTGCCCTCATTCTCTCATAGTATCTGTACTCTCACTTTGGTGTCTTCACATCGTAGACTCAAGACTCATCTATCCTAAGGAAATGATCATACACCAACCTTCTGGATCGATTACCATCCTCGTGACGATCCTACGTTCAGGAGCAGTTTATGAGTTAATTATGAAAATTGAGGTCTTAAATTTTTAAATCTTGAAAATATGAATTATCATTATCATTAACTCAATGGATGTATCATAGACACTTTTAAATATACACTATGATAGAAAATAATCTATTTATTAATTTATAATCAAAATTATAAAATTATCCTTAGAAGTGTATTATAAGTGTCAGCCAATCTAGCTTCTAGGACATATATTTAACAAACTCTCACTTGACCTAAAGCTAATTGGCTATAAATTTTAGTTCCACCTTCTCAAGATGGGCTTCAATCTTCTATTGGTCTAAAGATTTCGTCAGTGGATCTACCATGTTGTCTATGGAGTCGACTCTCTTGACCTCAATGTAACATTTCTTGATGTAGTCGTGAATGAGATGGAATCACTGCCTGATGTGCTTGGATTTTTGGTGAGACCTCGACTTCTTAGCTAAATCTATGGTGCCATTATTGTTGCAGTATAGAGCGACGGCATTCAATGACATCACTCCGAGCTCTACGGCAAACTTCTTATACTAGAACACCTCCTTTGCAGCTTTCGATACAGCAATGTACTCTACTGCTATGGTGGAATCCGCTATCATGGTTTGCTTGGAACTCTTTCAGCTGACAGCACCACCATTGCATATAAACAAACTGTCAGATGTCGACTTTCGATCATCTATATCAGACATAAAGTCTGAGTCTATATAATCTTGGACCTGGAGTTCTCCATTATCGAAGATCAAGAACATATCCTTAGTCCTTCTCAAGTATTTCATGATACACTTGATAGAAGTCCAGTGCTCTTTACCTAGATTTGACTGATACCTGCTTGTTACACTCATAGCATGGGCTATGTCAGGTCATGTACATAGCATGGCATACATGAGGCTCCCTATTATAGAAGCATAAGGGATCTTGCTGATGCATTCAGCCTCCTTAAGTGTGCTAGGGCACATCTTCTTGGAGAGATGAATACCATGTCTAAATGATATTAATCCATTCTTGGAGTTTTCAATGCTAAACCCCTTCAGCACCTCCTCAATGTATATCTTCTGTAAGAGATCCAGCATCCTATTTAGTCTATCCCTATAGACCTTAATTCTCAGAATAAAGAATGCCTCTCCTAGGTCATTCATAGAGAACTCTTTGATAACCACATTTTGACCATAGTCAATATGGGAATATCATTCTCAATAAGAAGGATGTCATCTATGTACAATACAAGAAAGATAATAGCGTTCCCACTGATCTTTTTGAACACACAAGGCTTCTCCTCATTTTTTATGAATCCAAACTGTTGGTGCGAAATCTAGTTATCATTGGAGAAGTGCGGGAGTCAAAGAAGATGAGGTCACCATTGGTGACCTGCAAAATAAGTCTCGTCCAGAGCCCAGGGTGGTGGCTCTGGTAAGACCCTCCGACAGTCAAGTTAGTTTTTATGGCCAACAGAAATAGAGTGCTCAGTCAAAAAATTTGTAGAGTTTCAGGAGGAAGGAAAGAGCATGAAGATTGTTGGGGATAAACCCTGCTCTCGCCGACGTTCAGTCTGATGCTTAGCCTAATGTAACTGATAATCACAGAAGAGCTTCGATTGAGAATTCTTCTTCTTGGGACTTCTCCAATGGCCGAACCCCTTTCGGACTCCTCCAGTAGTCAAACCCCTTTCAGACTCCTCCAGCAGCCAAACTGCTTTCGAACTTCTATAGCGATCGAACCCCTTTCAAACTCCTACAGTAATCGAACTCCTTTCGGACTCCTTCAATAGCCAAACTCCTTCCAGACTCCTCCAGTGGCTAAACCCCTTCTGGACTCCTACAGCAACCAAACTCTTTTTGGACATCTCTAGTAGTTGAACTCCTTCCGGACTCCTCCAGCGATCGAACCCCTTGTGGGCTCCTCCAGCAGTCGAACTCCTTTCAGACTCCTCCAGCGGCCAAACTCCTGGACTCCTTAAGCGATCGAACCCCTTTCGGACTTCCCACAGTCATTCAGGAAGGTCTCTGCACAAGTCTGATCTCGTACATGACATGAACAGACCCACATTTGGATTACCTTAGAGGAATCTGAACTGCTCTAGAATTGATATAGCTCAATGGTCATCACCAATCGACGCCCACCCCTTCGAATTTTTACTATTAAATCTCAAACGGACTGGCACCTCGCGACAACAGACACTATCCTTTATAACAAACTCCACGTGGCCCCGAGCAGTCCACTATTTGAAAGTTATGGTAGTCACTATCAGTTTGTTACAAGCTCCAACTATAAAAGAGATCCTCCAGATACGTTTTCTCTAGGCTCTCTTCTCGCTCTTGAAACTTTGCAACTTTCTTGACTGAGCACTCCATTTCTATTGATTGAAAAAGCTAACTTGACCATCTGAGGGTCTTGCCGGAGCCACCACCTCAGGCTCTAGACGAGACTTATTTTGCAGATCACCGACGGTGGCCTCATCTTCTCTGACTCCAGCATTTCTTTGATGGTAATCAGGTTTTGCATCAACATGATTAGTTCTAGAGGAAGGAGTCTCCATTCCTAAGGTTTTTTTGTTCTTAAAGAAGTGCTCAGTAGCAATCTCTCTTCCTCCTCTCTAGAGTTCTTTCTGAAAAAATGCCGCTTAAGAAAGCTTCGACCTGACGGTCAACGGCCTCTGTAGCCAGATCTCATCTAGATCTATTCGCTCTCGCTTCAGCTCCGATAACTCAAGCTCCACCTACAACCATGATGGATGTGGAGTAGTTCAACCTGCTGATCCAGCTGGTTTGCAGTCTCATGGAGGTGGTGCAGACCATGCATCGACAGGCTCTGGTGCTAAGTCGACTGGAGCAGACTTCTTTGGAACCCCTTGATCCGGTTTGGGGATGGCCAACTTGGGTTAGATGATCGGTGGCCTCTGAAAAGGGAAAGTAGAATGTGGAGAGCCCTTGCTCGGACCATGACTCGATCCTGAGGGAGCTTTGCCCCCGTTCCACTAGCAAATCCTGAAGATCAACGATCGTGAAGATTTCTTCGATCAAAGGCTCCAAAAAATAAGCTGATGAATTGAGGAACTCCATCATGCTCCCTCCTTCCATGGTAATGATATTTGCACTGACCCTCCTTCTTTTCAGAAGATTATGCAGGAACCAATCTTGCCAAACTTCAAGCTTCTATAATTTGAGAGTTATAATGGAACCATCGATCCAGTCGACCATCTGGAGGCCTTTCGAATAATGATGCTGCTCCATGATGTGTTAGATGTCATTTTATGCTAGGCTTTCCCATCCACCCTCAAGAAAGTCATTAGGAATTGGTACTCGACACTTAAGTCGGGTACCATCTTTTTCTTTGATCAAATGAGCCATCAATTTATGGCACATTTTGTTAGCAGCCAACGTCTCCACTAATATTTGGATTTTCTGATGAATATCAAGCAAAAGGTGGAAGAATTTATCCAAACTTATGTCATCCGATTTAATGCTACTGCATTAGAGGTCTGAAATCTGGACCCATCTATTACAATGACCGCACTCAAGGATGGCCTTCAAAAGAATGATTTGCTATTCTACCTAGAGAAGAAGTATCCCAAAGATTTTATCGATATGCTAGCTCAGGCTGAAGGTTATGCCCGAGCTGAAGAGGCCTTTGAGGTCAGGGATAATGAAGCTGCCTAGGAGCGACAGGTGGGTTAACCAAATGTGCCCATGATTGGAGAGAAATCGAGCAGAGATTGGCCACACTCCCGAACTCCCCCAGAGCGTAAGTGGGCTCGAACCGCTACCCGAGCCTAGAGGCGAAGAAGCTTAGATAGAAGGGCGTGATGGAGCTCTCCCTTCAAAAAATTTCACAACTACGCCCCACTCAATGCTCCAAAAACCTAAGTATTGATGAAGATCAGGAAGCAACTGCCAAGATCGAAAAGGATGCGCAGTCACCCTGACAAACATATTCCTAGCAAGTTCTACCTCTACCATCATGGTCATGGTCATGATACAAAATAGTGCATCCAGCTCCAAGATGAGATCGAGGAGATCATCAGGCATGGTAGGCTTGGCCGATTTCTATGACATCGGTTGAAAGGATGAGAGGATCGATCGAGAGCACCCCCACTGCCAGAACCACCGAGGGGAGAGGAGCAGCAAGAAGATCGACCCAAGATCGACATCATTAACACCATCTCTAGAGGACTTCGATGAGGGGAGGCTAGTAGGTCACCCAAGCCCAAAAAGAGGTGAAGAACTGAAGAGCCCATCGCCTTCACCGATGAGGATGCTCAAGGAATCTAGTTCTCGCACAATGATGCAGTTGTAATCTCTTTGAACATTACTGATTATGATGTACGCCATGTTTTGATAGATAATGAAAGTTTCGCTGACGTTCTGTACTATGATGCTTTTTTTAAAATGTCCATTATTAATAATTGTCTAGAACGCATGAGCTCCCCATTGGTCGGCTTCACTGGCGACGCTATGCCAGTGGAGGGAATGATAACTCTAGCCGTGACTATAGAATAGTATCCGAACTAGGCCAAGGCATGGGTCAAATTTTTGGTGGTAAAAGCCTCCTCCACTTACAATGCAATCCTCGATCGATCTGGTCTGAATGCACTACGAGCCATAATGTCGACCTTTTATCTGAAAATAAAATTTCCAATAAATAATGGAATTGATGAAATCAGAGGTGATCAAGCATTAGCTTGGCACTGCTACTCCATCGCCTTATATAATGACACTAGACTTGACCCTTGCCCAGTTGACGGGCTTGATGTCCGTGATGACCTTGCTGAAGAATAGGGTGAGCCACTAGAAGATCTTATGATTGTCCCCCTGAATGATGGAAACGTGGAGCATACAGTGCAAATTGGCTCCAATTTGGAAGATGAAGTTTGGAAGCGGCTCATCGCCTTTTTATGGAGGAATGCTGATGTCTTCGTCTGGGTTTCGATGGATATGCCTAAGATTGATGCCGAGGTTATGGAACATTAGCTAGCCATCGATCCCAAGCATCGACCAGTGAAAGAAAAAGTTTGGGGCCATGCATTAGAAAGGTAGAAGGCAATAGCAGAAGAAGTCGACAAGCTTCTTAATGCTGGATTTATTCGAAAAGTCAGCTATCCGACTTGGGTCTCTACTATGGTCCTAGTCAAGAAGGCCAATGGCAAGTGAAGGATATGTATGGACTTTAAAAAGCTAAACAAAGTCTGCTCAAAAGATAACTACTCTTTATATAGGATTGATCAACTAGCAGATGCAACCTCGGGCCATGAACTCCTCACCTTCATGGATGCCTTTTTCGACTATAACCAAATACGGATAGCATTGGAGGACGAAGAAAAAATTGCTTTTGTTACTGACCATGGTCTTTACTATTACATGGTTATGCCTTTTGGACTCAAGAATGCAGGGGCAACGTACCAGTGCCTGGTCAACAAGATCTTCAAGGAGCAGATCGATCGCAACATAGAGATGTATGTGGATGACATACTCATCAGAAGATGAGCTTCAATAAACTACATCATTGACTTCGAAGAGACCTTCAGTGCACTCAAGAAGTACAAGATGAAGCTAAATCCAACCAAGTGCACCTTTGGTGTGACTTCGAAAAAGTTTTTGGGGTTTATGGTGTCAAGGTGTGGGATCGAAGCAAATCCAAAAAAAATCCAAGCTATTCAAGAGATGACTGCTCTAAAAACAATCAAAGAAGTTCAGCACCTACTTAAAAAAGTGGCATCCCTAAATTGCTTCATCTTGAGATCAGTCGAGCGATGCATGCCCTTCTTCCAAATTCTCAAGCAACCAAAGAACTTCTGCTGGATGATGGAGTGCCAATGAGCGTTCGAGGAACTTAAAAACTACCTCGATTCACCCCCACTACTGGCTAAGCCTGAACCTAGAGAAGAATTATTCTTGCACCTAGCAGTCTTTTTGGTGACCTTAGCAGCAGTCCTGGTCAACTAGGAAGCAAAGATGTAGCAACTAGTCTACTACGTAAGCTGGGTCCTGAGGGATGCAGAGATCAGGTACTCTCAGTTAGAAAAATTGACTCACTCTCTACTAATTGCTGCTAGGAGACTCTGACCTTACTTTCAGGGATACACCATAATGGCCCTTGCGGATCAATCAATAAAAGCAGTCCTTCATCGAACGGATGCTTCCAAAAGAATCATGAAATGGACAATCAAGCTCACGAAGTTTGACATCAATTACCGACCCCGGCCATCGATCAAAGCTAAGATATTGGCAAATTTTATAGTAGAATGTACCATTTTAGACGAAGCTGAGCATGAACAGAATGAGATTGGCATCCCATGGTTGCAACCAAGCCTCTCTGAAGAGAGTGCCGAACTTCTCGAAGATTTTTGGGCTCTATATGTGGATGGTTCATCTAACTCCACTAGAGTTGGCGAGGGGTTGATCTTAGTCAACCCTGAGGGAGTCGTCACCGAATGCACGCTATGCTTTGGATTTCCTGCAAGTAATAATGGGGCCAAATATGAAGCACTGACCGTTGGGTTAAAAATAGCAACAGAGTTAAAAGTAGATCGACTTCAAGTCTACAGTGATTTCTAATTAGTAGTCGGTCAAGTTAGTGGCAACTATGAAGCACGGGAGGAAAGTATGATGAAATACCTTGAGAAAGTAAAGGATTTGACTCTGACCTTCGATAGTTTTGGCATTCGACAGATACTGAGGGCAGAAAATACAAGAGCCAACCTTATCTCTAAATTGGCCACTTTAGCCCTAGCCGAACTATCCAAAGAAGTATTTTTTGAAACTCTAAAATGCCCAAACTCAGAGGAATCACATCTTGTTATGCAGATGGAGCTCGAGTCGAGCTGGATTTACCCATTAGTTGCCTGTCTCAAAGATGGAGTTCTTCCTCATGATTCGAAAGAAGTTCAAAAACTCAAGAATCAAGCCTCCTAGTATGTTTTGTATGAGGGCAAGTTGTATAAAAGATCGTATTCGCTACTGCTGTTGAGATGTCTCCGACCTTTAGAGGCCAACTTCGCATTATGGAAGGTGTATGAGGAAATTTATGAAAGTCATGTAGGAGCCAAATCCCTATCACAAAGACTACTTCGGCAAGGGTACTACTAGCCGACCTTGTACCACGACTCTATGGAGTATGTCAAGAAAAGTGACCGCTGTTAGAGAAATACAAATATACAAAGACAGTCGACCTCTGAGCTTAGTCCACTAAGCACACCTTGGCCATTTGCGCAGTGGAAAATGGATATACTTGGCTCCTTTCCAATGGCATACGGATAATGAAAGTTCCTCCTGGTTGCGATTGACTACTTCACCAAATGGGTCAAAATCGAACCACTAGCAAAAATTACTGAGATCAAGGCACAAGACTTCGTCTAGAAGTCAATCATTTATCGGTTTGGTCTGTCTTGAACCCTCATAATAGATAATGAGTGATAGTTTGCTGAGACGAGGTTCCTTGAGTTCTTTGAAGATCTAAACATCTCCCATTACTTCACGTCGGTAGCTCACCTACAGGCAAATGGAGAAGTTGAAGTGAGCAATCAGACCCTATTGTAACGCATCAAGACAAGACTCAAAAGAGCAAGTGGGACCTGGGCGGACAAACTCTATCATGTTTTGTGGGCATACCGCACTACCCAAAGGCCACCAACTGGAGAAACACTATTCGCCTTAGCTTTTAGAATAGAGGTAGTCATCCCGATCGAACTTAAGCATCCATCGACATGGGTAGTGGCTTTCAACGAGCAGCATAACTCGTAAGACCTCAGAGCCCACCTCGACCTACTAGAAGAAAAAAGAGAGAAAGCCCAAGTTCGGATGGTGGCTTACAGGCAAAGGGTGGCCCGATACTATGACTCCAGAGTCAAAGGTAAAATCTTCAGAGTGCGGGACTTAGTACTTCGGTGAGCTACCGTCTCTCAGCCTCAGAGCTAGGAAAAGCTTGCCCTAAATTGGGAAGGATCCTATGAGGTCACGAAAGTCATCCAACCCAGGATGTACTACTTGAAAGAACTCGACGGAGCAGACCTACCTCGATCATGGAATTCAAAAAATCTATAAATATATTATCGATGATTTGATTATAATGAAATCCCCTTCAACACCCTAATCTTTGTTGTATACCGATGATAAAGAGAGACTACCCCTCCGAACCTAATCTCATGACAAATACAGCCATGTTAGGAATAGGAGGAGAACCTCGTCCTAACATGAGCAAAGTCAAAGGTCTCGTTCATTTTAGATGAGATGAGGGGAGAGGTCCTGACAATGGCCCTAATGTGCCCCTACAGTCCATTAGGAATAGGAGGAGAACCTCATTCTAACATAACCAAAGTCGAAGACCACATTCATTTTAGATGAGATGAGGGGAGAGGCTCTGACAACGGCCTTAATGTGTCCTTACAGTCCGTTAGGAACAGGAGGAGAACCTCATCCTAACATGAGCAAAGTCGAAGATCTTGTTCATTCTAGATAAAATGAGGAGAGAGACCCTGACAACGACTGTAATGTGCTCCTACAGTCTGATAGGAATAGAAAGAGAACCTCATCCTAACATGAGTAAAGTTGAAGACCTTATTCATTTTAGATGAGATGAAGGGAGCGGCCCTAACAATGGCCTTAATGTGCTCCTACAGCTCGTTAGGAATAGGAGGAGAACCTCATCATAATGCGAGCAAAGTTGAAGGTCTTATTTATTTTAGACGGGATGAGGGGAGAGGCCCTGACAATGGCCCTAATGTGCCCCTACAACCCATTAGGAATAGGAGAAAAATCTCATCCTAGCATGAGCAAAGTCAAAGGCCTCACTCATTTTAGATAAGATGAGGGGAGAGGCTCTGACAATGATCCTAACGTGCCCCTATAGCCTATTAGGAATAGGAGGAGAACCTCATCCTAATGTGAGCAAAGTCGAAGACCTCATCCAATTAAGATAGGATGGGGGGAGAGGTCCTATCAATGGCCCAAATACACCCCCACAAGCCACGTTAGAAATAGGAGGAGAACCTCGTCCTAACGTAAGTAGAGTCGACGACCTCGTTGATATAAGATAGGATAGACAGAGAGACCCTACCAATGACCCTAACGTACCTCCGTAAGCCATGTTAAGAATAGAAGAAAAGCCTCATCCTAACATGAGCTAATGTCGAAACCTCATAGACCAAAGATGTGGGGAAGGAAGAAGCTTGGTGGAGAATTCTTACACGTGTTTTTCTATGACAACCTGACTACGTCAAGTACGAAAGGCAGAACCTTATCCTGGTTTGCAAAAGAAGTCCTAGTTCGACATCTAGAATAAGCCTAGCATCCACAACAAGCTCGGTGCCCACAATAAGCATTTCATAAAAAAATGATAAAGAGAAAAATGAGATAAAAAAGGTAAGGCCACAAATAGGCCTCAGGTTCACATGAAATAAAAATAGTAAAAAATATATTATTCTATTATAAAAATGAGTTCGTTACAAGCAAAGTATAGGTCGACAAGGCTGATTACACTAAAAGAAAAAAAATGGAGGGGGAAGAGGCTGAAGCTCTAAGGCAAAGCATATTCTTCGTGTTAGATATATGTGCCCTAGAAGCCAGAATTGGCTGACACTTGTAATACACTTCTAAGGGCAAAATTATAATTTTGATTATAATGAATAAAATGTGTTATTTTCTATCACATATGTGTATTTAGTGTCTGTGATACATCCTTTGAGTTAATGGTAATGATAATTCATATTTTCAAGAGTTGAAAATTTAAGACATGAATAATCATTGTTAACTCATAAAATGCTCCCGACCATAAAATCATCAGAAGGATGGTGATTGATCCGAAAGGTTGGTGTACAATCGCTTCTCTTTAGTAGATGAGTCTTGAGTCTACGGTGTGAAGACACTGGAGCGAGAGTATAGGTACTCATTAGAGAACGAGGGCATTGAGCGTGACCACCTCGAGTTGTCATTAAGGAGTCTACCTTCTCATTAATGACTGACTTGATGCTATAGTAGTGTGTCTGGTTCTTTGATCTGAGGTGCATCGGCAGTTCACCTTGAGGGTGTTATAGTTTGACTACACCATTACTCGATCTCCTAGCCATATGGAACCCTGAGGTGTATGTTGGCTATAGCATGTTCATTGTAGGAACTGGATGGCATCAAGATGGAATCTATCTACCTCGGTGGTAGAGGAGCAGCCCTATGATAATCATGAGAATTAAGTTCAGAAGCCCATGGCCATGGCAGAGTGAAATAATAGAAAGAGTTTCTATTTAGATTTTCTCATTGGACTCGAATCGAATGATTACATCATATGATAGAGACTAGGGTTTGACGAGTTTACCTTAACCCTAATCTGATCGGGGCTCAAGATAGAAGGACTGAATCACACAGGTCACTACACCAAGTAGTTCACATTCAGCTCTGATGGGTTGCCACCATATACTGCTAGGTGTCACTAGTGGATTTTGGGAGCAATTAGAATGATTTAGATGATCTATCATTCTAGCTGTTCGAATCAGAAGAGTTCTGATCCATCAAAAGGAGTTTCGATGATGTCGATGATAGAGATCATGACATATCCCATTACCATACAGAACTGAACCTAACTGGGTCACACAAATAAGGGTTTGAATCTGGTGATCATCAATTGAACTGATCTAGTTTAATTGATCTGAATGAGATTCAATTAGGTTCAAGAAAATCATGCTAGCACTCGATTGAACCTAACGTTCTTCTTTTACTATTATAAATAAGTTGTCTTGCCTGAGCCAAAGGAGTTTGTGCTCAATCAAAGGCCTTCATATGGTCTGACTGGAGGTTGTCCAAGTCAGAAAAGGTTGTCTTGTTTTGTAAGACATCACCTGCCATTTTTGGTCACCTGCCATTTCTTGTTCTTTGACTTTGGTCAAAAGTCTATCTTTGACTGGTCAAACATTGACCATTGACACTTTGACTTTTGACCACATATCACACACCTATTGGAGAGCTGGTGGGGGCCTATCCTCTTGCCAGAACCTGGCAAGGAGGAGGGCGCATGCCATCTAGGCGTGTACCCAAGCTGGAGGCGCCTAGGAGTCCTTGTTGGACAAGGACTCCATCTCCTTTTTGGATTCCAATTAGAGTTCTTCTAAGAACCAACTTTGACTAGTCTTAGGGACCCTCTAAGGAGGAATCCAGGGGACTCTATTCCCACCAATCAGATTTAGATCTGATTTCACAAAGGGTTGTGATTGGTTGGGAAGAAGAGGAGTTGGATCACAGATAGTCTATAAATAAGACCCTGCGCCCAACTCAAAGATTGATTGAGATAAGAGTTTCCATACGCCCAAAGGCCTTTTCTCCTCTCCTCCTCCATGCCAAAGCTTCTTCTCCCTCTCCTCTCCACGTCCAAAATAGTTTTGGAGCTTGGTTGGTGAGATCCAGATCAAAGAAAGGTGATCAAAAGCAAGAAGGCTGCACTACTGCAAAGGATGACTGCTGATCTTCAAAAGGAGTTTTGAAGATCCTCCAGATCAGATCTAGATCTGATTTTTGGAGACATGATAGAGAAGAAGAGGATCTCTAGATCCAGCTCGAGTGAATATCGGTAGAGGCTAGGTGCTTGCATGGCTAGATCCAGAACCTTCCGCTGCATACAGGATCATCAACGGATAATTGGATTACCCAAATTAGGTAAATTAAATTTGATTTAATTTATTCTTATTTTATTTTCTTTATTAAAATAATAAGAATCAGATATGAAACATCCCAGATCTGATATAGATTCAAGAGAAAAAAATTTTTGAAATATATCTCTTGATCTAATCAGATTTGACCGAACCTAGATCGGGAAATCAGGATTTTCCTTCACTTCGGACTTTGGGCTGCCGGCTCTGGCCATCACCAAGGCCTACTTTAGCCTAAGAATCTCCTCCTCGAGTTCCTTCTTCTAGAAGAGACCATCAACATACATTCTGTTGGTGAGCTGAAACTTACCCTCAAGCTCTCACCACTGTCCTCTTAAAACTTCAGACTCGACCTCTGCATCCTCGACAGCTTGATGTTCATAGGTGAGCTAAACCTTCAATCATTGAACCTCGGCCTGCTCTGCCCTAACCGCCTCTGAAAGCTCACCAACGGTCCTCTTCAAGGGGGCAATCTCCCCCATCTCACCACTCATGTTGGCTCTTCGATTATTGTGCAGTCGCTTTCGAAGATGAGCTGCCTCGTCTCTGACAACCTTGAGCTTGCCATCAAGCTTGGACATCTTCTCCGCCTAAGTCACTCAATAGCTATTATGCCAGTCCTCAATATCTTGCAGCTACTTCTGAAGCTGGAAAAATATTATTGACCAGTCCCAGTCGTACCGATCCTTGTCGATAGACCACGGTGAGCTCCATTCTAGAAGATGAATCTTTTACCCGACCTCTTTCAGGTCAGCTTCAAGAGAGTTGATCTTCGCTGTTAGTGCCTAAGACCTGTTGCTGGCATTTCTTTTGAGTTCGGTGATCTCCTTCTTGAAGCTACCCTTTCGGATACTAAAGCTCACCGCTTCCTTCATATACAAGCCTCAAAGGTGAGTGACCTATTTGGTTGCCTCAGAAGTATTCTTTCATGAGGCTCGAAGGTCGTCCTCCATCTTCTTCGACTGCTTCCTCAGAAGATTAACTTCCTTTCTCAGGTTCTTTATCAAGGGCTTTATTAGAACCCCCTGAGGTAGTGGATCAGCGTTGGTGGGAGACTGCATTTGAAATACGAAAAGTGTGCAAGGTATGAAAAAAATTCACTTCATTTAATCAAAACTTTTGAGTACAAGACAAAAAAAATATGCAACTACTTGAGGATCTCAACCTCGAAGAGTGAAGCCGGATCGCTCTTGGCCACCTCAGGTTCTCAAACTAGTTTGGGCACCTCTGTTGTAGGTTCAGACGAGCCACAAGCGGGCTTGTCAAAGGAAATGTCGACTACAGCATTAGATGGTCCCGCCTCCATGTCATCTTCCTCCTCCTCTAGAAAGTTGAGGTCAAGCTTGGAAAACCTTCGGGCTATCCTTCCTTCATAAAGCTCAAAATCCTTGATAAACGATTTTTGGCCAAACTTGACATTCAGGTTCTGCATCTCGAGAGAGGTCTTGAACTCTCCCACGGCCTGGGTCATTGCCTTCGAGATTGACTTCACCATTTGGGTCTCCAATTTGGTGATCCTATTTTTGGCTTCATTCCTCCTCTCCTCCTCCTGGGCCAGTGCGGCCTTTAGTCCGGCCAAGGGGAACTCCTCTTTGTGGAGCACATCCTAAAGACTTTCGATGTCCGCCGCCTTCTCCTCAGCAAGATGCTCGACGTCATCGACCCTCTCTTGAAGATGGCAGACCTCGGCTCGAAGGTCCTCCTAGGCCTTCTATGCCTCCGCCTCCTAATGACGTGCCCTCTTGATGTGAGCGAGCATCTGGTGATCCGACTACAACAAACGATTGGTGTTAAAAAAAAAAGAAGAAGAAGGAGAGAAGAAGAAAATTGTAGAAGAGAAAAGAAAGAGTCGAGCAATGGAGCAGTCACCTTGAGGATGGTTCCGAGAGAACTCCAGATGAGCTGCCGTGGGTCCATGTCAGGCACCTGGTCCACCACCTCAGGCATGGCAAACTTGTCAGCAAGATCCTAGATGATCTCTGGGTTGTCAAAGGAATCCTTCCCTCATTCATTATCGTCGCCATCCGGTCTGCCTAAGCGAGCCTTGTAGGATGTCTTCATAATGGCTTTCTTTTTTTGTTCCTCTCCTGTCCCTTTCTTAATAGGGAGTTCTGAAACCCGATCCCCACTAGAGGGACTTGAGGGCATGGAAGGCACCGGGCCTATGCTAGCAGTGTCAACCTCGATAGTTGAGGCAATCTTGATATCGACGATGACCTCGAATGCAGCGACAGTGGAGGCGGGGACTCCGGAGCTGAAAAAACCGACCTTGGTCCTCTTTGAGCCATCATCTTGCACCTTCCCTTTTGTCTTCTTGGTTAAGGGCCCTTTGGTAAGCATCTTGGTAGCTTGTGCGTCCATCTCTATAGCATGAAAAGAAGAGCGGTAAGTGACAATACACGTGCATGAAACCATGTGGATTCAAAAATCAAAATATGTACAAGCAGGATCACAGGGACTTAGATCCAGGTGAAACAAGGTCTGTTCATTTAGAAGGTGGGGAAGAACAGGAGCTCGGTACACCTTGAGTTTATCGAAGGAATCATGGTCGGCTCCATCTAAGCTAGGAGCTTGACGAATTAATTCTCTAATATGACCCCATGAAGGAAGACCTAATGGCAAGGTCGGGTAATGTATAAAAAAAAGTAGTTGTGAATGGATGAAGGGGCACCTTTCAATAACCCCTTCTTGCCGACCTGGGAGAAAAAGTACCACCAATCCTTCGCTGAAGGATGAAACTTGATGGTATAGAAATTTCTAAAAAGCAAAATGGTCGGCTGGACTTTGGTCAATCGATAGAGGGAGAGGAAACTTATGATGAAGCGAAAGGAGTTTAGTATGATAGATGCGAAGGGGGTGTTTAAAAATTGGAAGAGTGCGACTATGAATGGGGGCAGTGGGAGTCTGAGCCCGGTGTGCAAAGCTTCAAAGTACAAATAAAATTGATTGATCGAAGGAGAACTGACCCGATCATCGGAGCTAGTGAGTTTAAGGTTATATTCTGGAGGGATTCCATATTGGATGCGGATCAGAGAAAGATAATCCAGGATAAGGATGGATGGGATGGTGTCTAGAGCAAAAGGTGAGCGGGATATGTTCCTGGGTTCTACCTCGGCCAGGGGTGTAGAATCAATGATGGTTGGTTTGGACGAACCCCATGAATTGATGGAGTGGAAGATTTTCGAAGACATCCAGATCGAGATAAACCCCGAGAAACCCCTCCTCCAAAAAAAAATCAGGAAAGCAAGGAGCCAGAATTGATAAGCACGAATAACCTAAGAGAAAGGTTAGAAAACTGACCTAAAATATCCAGGGAGGATGAAAGTATGATGGACGCAATGAGGATTAATCGAAAGGATGTCCGGAGCTTAAGAAGGTGTGAGAAGGATGAGACTCTTGGTAAGAAAGTGAACGGGGGCCAAAGGAAGAAGAAGACTCAAGCAGGAATGACTTTCAAACAATAGAAGAAGGCCTTAAATAGCCAGAGCTAATTTGAAGCAGTTATGATTATGGATCAACTTCGATCGATCAGCATGCACCGCATGTCCCACTCATCATGATAGAGGAGTGACGACGGGCGGAGTCTTGATGGCACCATACCTGGGACAAAATTTTGGTGAGAGATTCGAAGGGCCATCATTTTGGATTCATTTTAGACTTAGAATGTTTTGGTGCCATCATGGTAAATATCAAAAAGTCTCATCCTGACAAACGTGAAAACTCGGGACTGGACTTCGGTCGTTGCCTTTTTCCTCTCTTCCTTAAAATTTCAAACTCAGGAGTAGGGAGACTATTGTTGGGGATAAATTCCGCTCCCACCGAAATCCTGTCTGATGCTTAGCCTAATGTACCAGTAGGATCATGGGGACTCAGACCTAGGTTGAACAAGTTCTATTACTTTAGAAGGTCGGGAAGAAGAGGAGCTCGGTACACCTTGAGTTTATCGAAGGAATCAAGGTTGGCTCCATCTAAGCTAGGAGCTCGGTGAACTGACCCTCTAATATAACCCCATGAAGAAAGACCTAATGACAAGGTCGGGCAATGTACAAAAAAGAACTTTTCCTTTCAGTTATGAACGAAAGAAGGGGCTCTTTTCAATAACCCCTTCTTGCCGATTTAGGGGAAAAAGTACCACCAATCCTTCATGGAAGGATGGCACTTAAAGGTATGGAAATTCCTAAAAAGAAAAATGGTCGACTAGACTTCGGTCAATCAACAGAGGGAGAGAAAACCTATGAAAAATCGAAAGGAGTTTGATACGACAGATGCGAAGGGGATGTTTAAAAATCGAAAGAGGGCGACTACGAATGGGGCCAGCAAGAGTCTTAGCCTGGAGTGCAAAGCTTCTAAGTACAAACAAAATTGGCAGGTCGAAGGAGAACCGACCTGGTCGTCGGAGCTGGGGAGTTCAAGGTCATATTCTAGAGGGATTCCATATTGGATTTGGATCAGAGAAAGATCGTCTGGGATAAGGACGGACGGGATGCTGTCTAGAGCAAAAGATGAGCAAGACATGTTCCTGGGTTCTACCACAGCTAGGGGTGCAAAATTAAAGAAGGTCGGTGATAGGGACGCGATGTTGTCGTTAAGACACCGTGTTTATCAATTTAATCCGACTTCTTAAAATCATCATTAAAATGTGTAGATAGCGGTGAGTCGGGTCGAATCCACAGGGAAGGTAGTATTTTTAGATTTGAAATCTTTGATTTTTGAAAAGAAAAGAAGAAAAGAATTTGAGTTTTTGGAATTAGGAGTGAAGTCGGAAAATTAAAAGTAAAAATTAAAAGGTGCAGGAATTTAAACTTGGTACTAAGATCTACTAGTTAGATCTTAGCATCTACTTGCAAAGCAATAATTTAAAGTACAGAAATTAAATTATAATAAAAATAAAAAGTAAGAAATTAAAGTGCAAAAATAAAATTTTTATTAATTAAAATTTCAAAATTTAAATACATAAAATTTTAAAAAAATAAAATAGCCTGATCTCTGATCTTGGATCGGCATTGGCAGAAACATGGTGTAGATGCTCGGCTCTTCTTCTTGGCACCCATTGCTTCGAAGCAACCTTTAACCCATAGCCTGGCTTTGCCCTGTACCAAAGCTTCACCTTGATCGGAGATGTTGATTTTTGGAGGCCTAGGGTCCTTTTTATAAAGCTAGGAGGGCTGGAAAGTTTGCTTCTAGGCAATGTGGGACTAATGGCCTTTGTAATCATCAAAATCTGAATAAAATTTGAATTAAAATAGCTCTGATACATCTCTGATAAATCTGATAAAATCCAACCATTCAATAGGAATCCAACGGTCCAAAAATCATCAAAATCGAATGCAGATCAGCTCAGATCGGGTCGGATTAAATTCTGGCCGTTGGATCGTGCTTGATCGAGGAAATCTGGCCGCAAATCATGCGCCTGAGAGTTTGATCGCCATCGGGAGCTTTCTGGATCATCGGATCATCGCCTGGATCGAGCGCTGCCATCCGATGGTGATCCACATGATGTCTGTAGCTGAATAAAATTCGGAAGCAACCACAGCCGTCCGATCCTGACCGCAAACAACCACATCCGTCCGATCGCGCAATCACTGTACCCATGGACCGCGTAGATCGGCCGCACCGCACATCGCAACCAATCGATGCTTCTGTTACCGAGTGAAAAGACTAAATTACCCTTGTGAGCCACGATAAATTTCTATAGACCCTGTAGGGGTCTAGGTCCACCACGTGGCAAGCTCTGATTCGCTGGATTTTGCTGAGCTGGCGGTCCACGGTTGGATCGTGGACCGGTTGATGGCTTAAACGGCTGAGTCGACTTTGATGGCTTGGCTTGGCCTGGTGGCTCGGCTTGGCTTGGTGGGTCGGCTTGCGGAGCCAGCTGAGCCGTTTCCTTTTTTATTTAATTTTTATTTATTTTATATTTTTAAAAATTCATATCTTTTTTATTTTAGCTCCATTTTACTTAAAATTTATTTTATTATGATCAAAAAAATGAGCTCTTTCTATTGATAATAAAATTTTATTTTTTAATTTTTATTATTTTTTATTATTTTTTAATTAATTTTTTAATTAATAAAAATATAAATTTTTTAAAAATTATATATAAATTGATTAATAATTCTTAAAAATTAATATAAATTAATTAATAAATTAATACTTTTATTGGTGAGTTTATGATGCTTATCAGTCGATCTGGACAAGCCCCACAAACCAATGGAGTGGGAGATTTTGGAAGACATTCAGATCGAGATAAACCCCAAAACCCCATCCACCCAAAAAAAAAAAATCAGGAAAGCAAGGAGCTAGAAGTGATAAGCACGAATAACCTAAGAGAAAGTTTAGAAAACTAACCTAAACTATCCAGGTAGGATGAATGTATGATGGACGCGATGAGGATTAATCGAAAGGGTGTCTAGAGCTTAAGAAGGTAAGAGAAGGGTGAGACTCTCTGGAGGAAGGCGAATGGGGGCCGAAGAAAGAAGAAGACTCAAGCAGAAATGACTTCCGAGCAATAGAGGAAGGCCTCAAATAGCTAGAGGCAATCTGAAGCAATTATAATCAAGGATCGACTTCGGTCGATCAGCATGCGCAGCGTGTTCCACTCATCGTGATAAAGGAGCGACGACGGACGGAGTCTTTATGGCACCATACCCAAGGCAGGGTTTTGGCGGAAGATTCGAAGGGTCATCTTTTTAGACTTAGAATGTTTTGGTGCCAGCATGTTAAATATTGAAACGTCTCATCATAACAAGCATAGAAATCCGAGACCGAACTTCGATCGTCGCCTTTTTTCTTCCTTCAAATTTTGAACTCAGGAGTAGGTAGACTATTATTGGGGATAAACCCCACTCCCGCCGAAGTCTTATCTGATGCTTAGCCTAATGTAATTGATAATCATAGAAGATCTTCGATTGAAAATTCTTTCTTTTGAGACTTCTCCAACGATCGAATCCCTTTCGAACTCCTCCAGTAGCCAAACTCCTTCTGGACTTCTCCAGTGGTTGAACCACTTTCGGACTCCTCCAACGGTCGAACTCCTTGTGGACTCCTCTAGCGGTCGAACTCCTTGTGGACTTATCTAGCGGTCGAACCCCTTGTGGACTCCTCCAGCAGCTGAACTCCTTCTGGACTCCTCCAGTAGTCGAACTTCTTTCGAACTCCTCCAGCGGTTGAACTCCTTTCGAACTCCTCTAGCGGTCGAACCCCTTGCAGACTCCTCCAATGGTCGAACTCCTTCTAAACTCCTCCAGTGATCGAATCCTTTGTGGTCTCCTCCAGTAGTCGAGCTCCTTCTTAACTCCTTCAGTAGTCGAACTGCTTCCAGACTAGTCCAACGGTCGAACCTCTTTCAGAATCCTCCAGTGGTCGGATCGCTTTTAGACTCCCTACAGTCATTCAGGAAGGTCTTCACATGAGTTCGATCCCATACACGGTATGAACCGACCCACATCCAAACTACCATAGAGGAATCCGTACTCCTCTAGAATTGATATAGTTCAAAGATCATCACCAATCGACATCCACCCCTTCGAACTTTTTCTATCAAATCTCAAATGGACTAACATCTTGCGACAATAGATACTATGCTCCATAACAAATTCCACATGACCCCAAGCGGCTCACTACTCGATAGTTATGGCTGTCACTATCAGTTTGTTATAGACTCTATCTATAAAAGAAATCCTCTAGGTACGTTTTCTCCAGGATCTCTTCTTCCCTCCAAAACTCTGTAACTTTCTTGATTGAACACTCCATATTTGTTGGCCGAAAAAGCTAACATGACCATCGAAGGGTCTTATCGGAGCCACCACTCTGGACTTTGGATGAGACCTATTTTGTAGGTCACCCATGGCGATCTCATCTTCTCTGACTCGATGACTTCCCCGACGATAACTAAATTAATCCTATTGGTGTGAAATCTGGTTGCCGTCGGAGAAGTGCTAGAGTCGGAGAAGATGAGGTCGCCCTCGGTGATCTGCAAAATAAATCTCATCCAGAGCCTAGGGTGGTGGCTCTAGCAAGACCCTCTGATAGTCAAGTTAGCTTTTTCAGCCAATAGAAATAGAGTGCTCAGTCAAAAAAGTTGTAGAATTTTGGGAGGAAGAAGAGAGCCTAGAGAAAAGGTATCTAGAGGGTCCCTTTTATAGATGAAGCCTGTAACAAATTGATAGTGACATCCATAACTATTGGGTAGTGGGCTGCACAGGGTCACGTAGAGTTTGTTATGGAGGATAGTGTTTGTTATTATGAGGTGCCGGTCTGTTTGAGATTTGATCATAAAAGTTCGGAGGGATGGACGTCAGTTGGTGATGACCTTTGAGCTACATCAATTTTAGAGGGGTTCAAACTCCTCTAAGGTAGTCCAAATGTAGGTTGGTTTGTACCGTATATGAGATTGAAGTCATGCGGAGACCTTCCTAAATGACTGCGAGGAGTTCGGCTGCTGGAGAAATCTGAAAGGAGTTCGACTACTTGAGGGGTCCGAAAGGAGTTCAACTGCTAGAGGAGTCTGAAAGGAGTTTGGCCACTAGAGGAGTCTAGAAGGAGTTTGGCTGCTGGAGGAGTCCGAAAGGAGTTCGACTGCTGGAGAAGTCTGGAAGGAGTTTGGCTATTGGAGGAGTCCGAAAGGGGATCGATTACTGGAGGAGTCCGAAATGGGTTCGGCCGCTGGAGAAGTTCTAAAAGAAAAAATTTTTGATCGAAGCTCTTCTATGATTACCAGTTATATTAGGCTAAGCATCAGGTTAGACTTCTGTGGGAGTGGAATTTATCCTCAATAATAGTCCCCCTACTCCCGAGCTGGAAATTTGAATGTAGGAAAGAAAAAGGTGACGATTGAAGTTCGATCCCAGGTTCCCATGCTTGTCAGGATGAGATATTTTGGTGTTTTCATGCAGGCATTGAAACTTTCTATCTAAAATGAGTTCGAAAAGATGGTTCTTTGAATCTCTCTTCGAAACTCTATCCCAAGTACGGTGCCATAAAGACTCCGCCCGTCGCTGCTCCTCTATCATGATGAGTGGGACACGTGGCGCACGCTGATCGACCAAAGTCGATCTACAATCATAACTACTTTGAATTGCCTCTAGCTATTTAAGACCTTCTCCTATTATTCGAAAGTCATTTCCGTCTGAGTCTTCTTCTTCCTTCGGCCCCTGTTTACCTTCTTCCCGAGGGTCTCATCCTTCTCTCGCCTTCCTAAGCTCCGGACATCCTTTTGATTGATCCTCATCATGTCCATCATATTTTCATCCTCCCTGGATAGTTTAGGTGAGTTTTCTAACCCTTCTCTTAGGTTATTCATGCTTATCACTTCTAGTACTTTGCTTTCTTGATTTTTTTTTTGGGGGGGTGGGGGGTTCTTGGGATTTATCTCGATCCAAATGTCTTCCGAAACCTCCCACTCCATCGGTTCATAGGGCTTGTCCAGATCAACCTTCTTTGATTCTACACCTCGACCGAGGTAGAACCCAGGAACATGTCCCGCTCATCTTTTGCTCCAAATACCATCCTATCCGTTCTTACCCTGGATGATCTTTTTTTGATCTAAATCCAATACAAAATCCCTCTAGAATATGATCTTGAACTTAGGAGCTTCGACGACTAGGTCAGTTCTCCTTCGATCGATCAATTTTGTTGTACTTTGAAGCTTTGCATGTCGGACTCAGACTCCCGCTGCCCCCATTCATAGTCGCACTCTTCCAATTTTTAAACATCTTCTTTGCATCTGTCATACCAAACTCCTTTTGGTTCATCATAGATTTTCTCTCCCTCTGTCGGTTGACCAAAGTCCAGTCGACCATTTCACTTTTTAGAAATTTCTATACCTTCAAGTGCCATCCTTCAGTGAAGGATTGGTGGTACTTTTTTCCTCAGATCGGCAAGAAGGGGTTATTGAAAGGTGCCCCTTCTTTCATTCACAACCGAAAGAAAAAATTCTTTTTTGTACATTGCCTGATCTTGCCATTAGGTCTTCCTTCATGGGGTTATATTAGAGAGTCAGTTCATCGAGCTCCTAGCTTAGACGGAGCCGATCTTCATTCCTTTGATAAACTCAAGCTGTACCGAGCTCCTGTTCTTCTCCACCTTTTAAAGGAACAGACCTTGTTTCACCTAGGTCAGAGTCCCCGCAATCCTGCTTGTACATATTTTGATTTTTGAATCCACATGGTTTCGCGCACCTGTATTGTCACTTACCACTCTTCTTTTCATGCTATAGAGATGGATGCACAAGCTGCCAAGATGCTTACCAAAGGGCTCTTCACTAGGAAGAGAAAAGAGAAGGTGCAAGATGATGGCTCAAAAAGGGTGAAGGTCGGTGTTTCCAGCTCTGGAGTCTCCACCTCCACTATCGCTGCATCCGAAGGTCATCGTCGGCATCGAGATTGCCCCAACTACCAATGTTGACACTGCTAGCATGGGCCCGATGCCTTCCATGCCCTCAGGTCCCTCCAGTAGGGATCGGGTTTCAGAGCTCTCTATCAAGAAAGTGACAAGAAAGGGAAGAAAATAGAAAGCCATCATGAAGACGTTCTGCAAGGCTCGCTTAGGCGGATTGGATGGCGATGACAATGAACGAGGGAAGGATCCCTTCGACAACCCAAAGATCATCCAAGATCTTGTCGATAGGTTTGCCATGCCCGAGGTGGTGGACCAGATGGCCGACCTGGATCCACGGCAGCTCATCTAGAGTTCTCCCGGAACCATCCTAAAGATGATTGCTCTATCCCTCGACTCTTTCTTTTCTCTTCTACACTTTTCTTCTTCTCTCCTTTTTTTTTTAACACCAATTATTTGTTGCAGTCGGATCACCAAATGCTCGCTCACATCAAGAGGGTGTGCCGTCAGGAGGCGGAGGCACAAAAGGCCCAGGAGGACAATCGAGCCGAGGTCCACCATCTTTAAGAGAGGATCGATGAGGTCGAGCATCTTGCCGAGGAGAAGGCGACGGATATCGAAAGTCTTCAGGACATGCTCTGCAAAGAGGAGTTTGCCTCGATCAGACTAAAGGGTGCACTAGCCCTGGAGGAGGAGAGAAGGAAGAAAGTCGAAAATAGGGTCACCGAGCTAGAGACCCAAATGGCAAAGTCGATCTCAGAAGCAATGACCCGAGCCATGGAAGAGTTCAAGACCTCTTCCAAGATGCAAAACCTAAATGTCAAGTTCGGCGAGGAAGCGTTTAACAAGGGTTTCGAGCTCTGTGAAGGTAGAGTAGCTTGAAGGTTCCCCAAGCTCGACCTCAACTTTCTTGTGAAGGAGGAAGACGACGTGGAAGTAGGACCGTCTAATGCTATAGTCGACCTTTCCTTCGATGAACCCACTTCTGGCCCATCTGAACCTACCATAGTGTGCCCAAACTAGTTCAAAAATCTGAGATGGTCGAGAGCGATTAGCCTCTACCCTTCGAGGTTGAGATTCTTGAGTAGTTGTATATTTTTTTTTGTATCTTGTACTCAAAAGTTTTGATTAAATAAAGTAATTTTTTTTCATACCCTTGAGCGCTTTTCATATTTCGAGTGTAGTCTCCCACCAACGTTGCTCCACTGCCTCAATGGGTTTCGATAAAGCCCTTGATAAAGAACCTAAGGAAAGAAGTTCATCTTCTGAGGAAGAAGTTGAAGAAGATAGAGGATGACCTTCGAACCTCATGAAAGAATACTTCTGAGGTGATTAAAGAGGTCACTCGCCTCCGAGGCTTGCATATCAAGGAAGCGGTGAGCTTCAGTATCCGTAAGGATAGCTTCGAGAAGGAGATTGCCAAACTCAAAAAAAATGCCGACGATAAATCCTGGGCACTAACAGCAAAGATCAACTCTTTTAAAGCTGATCGAATGGAGGTCAGAGAAAAGATCCATCTTCTAGAAGGGAGCTCGCCGTGGTCTATCGACAAGGCCCGGTATGGTTGAGACTGGTCAATAAAGTTTTCTCAGCTTCAGAAGCAGCTGCAAGATACTAAGGACTGGCATAATAGCTATTAAGTGACCTGGATGGAGAAGATGTCCAAGCTTGAAGGTGAGCTCAAGGTTGCTGGAGATGAGGCAGCTCATCTTCAAAAGTGACTGCATAATAATTAGAGAGCCAGCACGAGTGGTAAGTTGAAGGAGATTGCCTCCTTGAAGAGGACCGTTGGTGAGCTTTCAGAGGTGGTTGGGGTGGAGTAGGCCGAGGTTCAATGGATGAAGCTTCAGTTCATCTATGAACATCAGGCTGTCGAGGATGCGGAGGTCGAGTCTGAAATTTTAAGGAGACAATGGTGAGAGCTTGAGGGTAGGTTTCAGCTCGCTAATAAAATGTATGTAGATGGTCTCTTCCAGAAGAAGGAGCTCCAGGAGGAGATCTTTAGGCTAAAGTAGGCCTGGGTGATGGCCGAAGCCGGCAGTCCGAAGTTCAAAGAATTTGGTTCAGCATAGAGCTTCGGCCCCTTCCCCCTCCCTTTTTTTTTTAGTGTAATCAGCCTTGTCAGCCTATGCTTTGCTTGTAATGAACTAGCTTTTGTAATGGAATAATACATTTTTTATTATTTTTATTTTGCATGAACTTGAGGCCTATTTGTGGTCTTACCTTCTTTACCTCATTTTTCTCTCTATCATTTTCTTATGAAATGCTTGTTGTGGGCGTCAAGCTCGTTGTGGATGCTGGGCTTATTGTGGATGTCAAACAAGGATCTCTTTTGCAAACCAGGATAAGATTTTATCTTTCACACTTGACGTAGTCAGGTTGTCGTGGAAAAATACGTGTAAGGATTCTCCACCAAGCTTCTTCCTTCTCCACGTCTTATATCTATGAGGTTTCGACTTTTGCTCAAGTTAGGACGAGGCTTTCCTTCTGTTCTTAACATGGCTTATGGAGGTGTGTTAGGATCATCGGTACGATCTCTCCCTCCATCCTATCTTATATCGATGAGGTCGTCAACTTTGCTCACGTTAGGATGATGTTCTCCTTCTGTTCCTAACGTGGCTTGTGGGGGTGTATTTGGTCTATTGACAGGACCTCTCCCCCAATCTCGTCTTAAATGGATGAGGTCTTCGACTTTGCTCACGTTAGGATGAGGTTCTCATCCTATTCCTAACAGACTGTAGGAGCACATTAGGGCCTTTATCGGGGCCACTCCCCTCCTTTCGTCTAAAATGAACGAGGTCTTTGGCTTTGCTCACGTTAGGATAAGGTTCTCCTCCTATTCCTAATAGGCTGTAAGGGCACATTAGGTCCCTTGTCGGGGCCTCTTCCCTCCACTCATCTAAAATAAATGAGGTCTTCGACTTTTCTTATATTAGGTTGAGGTTCTTCTCCTATTCCTAATGGACTGTAGGGATACATTAGGGCCGTTGTCAATGAAGAAAAATCCTGATTTTTCGGACCAGGTTCGTTCAGATCTGATCGGATCAAGAGATATATTTCAAAAAAATTTTCTCTTTAATCTAGATCAGATCTGGGATGTTTCAGACCTAATCTTTATTATTTTAATAACTAAAATAAATTTAAATAAATTAAATCAAATTTAATTTACTTTAACATAGGATAATCCTATTACCTGTTGATGATCTTGTAAGCAGCGGAAGGTTCTGGATCTAGCCATGCAAATGTCTGACCTCTATCGATATCCACTCAGATTGAATCTCGAGATTCTCTTCTTCTCTATCATGTCTCCAAAAATAAGATCTGAATCTAATTTGGAGGATCTTCAAAATACCTTTCGAAGATCAGCAGTTATCCTTTGCAGCAGCGCAGCCTTCTAGCTTTCTGTCGTCTTTCTCTCATCTAGATTGCACCAACCAAGATCCCAAACCACTTTGGGCATGGAGAGGAGAGGGAGAAGATGGGCTTGGCGTGGAGAAGGAGAGAACCAGCCTTCGAGCATGGGATTTTTCAATGCTTTTTGGGTTGGGCGTAGGGTCTTATTTATAGACTATGCATGATCCAACTCCTCTTCTTCCCAATCAATCACAATCCTTTGTGAGATCTGATCTAAATCTGATTGGTGAAAATAGAGTCCCTTAGATTCCTCCTTAGATGGTGCCTAAGACCAATCAAACTTGATTCTTAGGAGAAGTCTAATCGAAATCCAAAAAGGAGATGGAGTCCCTATCCAACAGGGACTGCTGGGCGCCTCTAGCTTGGCGTGCGCCCTCCTCCTTGCCAGGTTCAGGTGGGGGACAAGCCCCCACCATCCCTCCAATAGGTGCATGACACATGGATAGAAGTCAAAGTGTCAATGGTCAATATTTGACCAGTCAAAGGTCAACTTTTGACCAAAGTCAAAGGACAAGAAATGGCAGGTGACCAAAAATGGCAGGTATTGTCTTTCAAAATAAGACAACCCTTTTTTGACCTGGACAGGCTCCAGTCAGACCAAGTGAAGGTCTCTAATCGAGCACAAACTCCTTTGGCTCAGTCAGGACAACTATTTATGATAGTAAAAGAAGAACGTTAGGTTCAATCGAGTGCTAGCATGATTTTCTTGAACCTAATTAAATCTCATTCAGATCAATTGAACTGGATCAGTTCAATTGATGATCACCAGATTCAAACCCTTGTTTGTGTGACCTAGTTAGGTTCAGTTCTGTATGGTAATGGGATATGTCATGATCTCTATCATCGACATCATCGAAACTCCTTTCGATGGATCAAAACTCTTCTGATTCGAACAGCTAGAATGATCGATCATCTAAATCATTCTAATTGCTCCCAAAATCCACCAGTGACACCTAGCAGTATATGGTGGCAACCCATCAGAGCTGAATGCGAACCTCTTGGTGCAGCTACTTGTGTGATTAAGTTCTTCTATCTTGAGCCCCGATCAGATTAGGGTTAAGGTGAACTCGTCAAACCCTAGTCTCTGTCATATGATGTAATCATTCGATTCAAGTTCGATGTGAAAACCTAAATAGAAACTCTTTCTATTATTTCACTTCGCCATGGCCATGGGCTTCTGGACTTGATTCTCATGATCATCATAGGGCTGCTCCTCTACCACCGAGGTAGATAGATTCCATCTTGATGCAATCCAGTTCCTACAATGAACATGCTATAGCCAACATACACCTCAGGGTTTCGTATGGCTAGGAGATCGAGTTATGGTGTAGTCAAACTATAACACCCTCAAGGTGAACTACCGATGCATTTCAGGTCAAAGAACCAGACACACTACTGCAGCATCGAGTCAGTCATTGACGAGAAGGTAGACTTCCTAATGACTACTCGAGGTGGTCACGCTCAGTGCCCTCATTCTCTAATGAGTACCTGTACTCTCGCTCTGGTGTCTCCACACCATAGACTCAAGACTCATCTACTAAAGAGAAGCGATTGTACACCAACCTTTCGGATCAATCACCATCCTCGTGATGATCCTATGGTCGGGAGCATTTTATGAGTTAATAATGATTATTCATGTCTTAAATTTTCAACTCTTGAAAATATGAATTATCATTACCATTAACTCAAAGGATGTATCACAGACACTAAATACACATATGTGATAGAAAATAACCCATTTTATTGATTATAGTCAAAATTATAATTTTGCCCCTAGAAGTGTATTACAAGTGTCAGCCAATTCTGGCTTCTAGGGCACATATATCTAACAATCTTCCACTTGTCCTAAAGCCAATTGGCTACAAGTCTAAGTCCCATCTTCTCAAGGTGGGCTTCGATCTTCTGCTGGTCCCAACGGCTTTGTAAGTGGGTCTGCCACATTATCTACGGAGTTCGACTCTCTTGACCTCGACGTAACCCTTCTCGAGGTAATCACGGATGAGGTGGTATCGCCGCTCAATGTGCTTGGATTTTTGGTGAGACCTTCGCTCCTTAGCAAGGGCTATGGTGCCATTGTTGTCGCAGTATAGAGGAATGGCATCTGATGGCATTACTCCAATTTCTGCAGCAAACTTCTTGTACCAGAATGCTTCCTTCGCAGCCTTTAATGCAGCGATATATTCTGCTTCCATGGTGGAATCTGCTATCATGGTTTGCTTGAAACTCTTTCAGCTGACAGCACCACCATTGCACACAAACAGACTCCCAGATGTCGACTTTCGATCATCTATATCGGACATGAAATCCGAGTCTGTGTATCCCTGGACTTGGAGTTCTCCGTTACCAAAGACCAACATCATATCCTTAGTTCTTCTCAAGTACTTAAGGATACATTTCACAGAAGTCCAGTGTTCTTCACCTAGATTTGACTGATATCTGCTTGTGACACTCACAGCATGGGCTATATCAGGTCGTGTACATAGCATGGCATACATGAGGCTCCCTATTGCAGAAGCATAAGGGATCTTGCTCATGCATTCTATTTCCTCAGGTGTGCTAGGGCACATCTTCTTGGAAAGATGAATACCATGTCTGAAGGGTATTAATCCCCTCTTAGAGTTTTCCATACTAAACCTCTTTAGTACTTCTCTATGTACATCTTCTGTGAAAGTCCTAGCATCCTATTCGGTCTATCCCTATAGACCTTAATTTCTAGAATAAAGGATGCTTCACCTAGGTCTTTCATGGAGAATTCCTTGGACAACCATAATTTGACTGTTGTCATCATGGGAATATCATTTCCAATAAGGAGGATGTCATCCACGTACAATACGAGGAAGACAACAGCGCTCCCACTGACCTTTTTGAAAACACATGGTTCCTCTTCATTTTTGATGAAACCAAACATTTTGATCACATCATTGAAATGAGTGTTCCAGCTCCGAGATGCTTGCTTAAGTCCATATATGGACCTTTGCAGCTTGCAAACCTTGTGATCAGTATCACTGGATGTGAAACCTAGCGGCTGTTCCATATAGATATCTTCCTCAAGATATCCATTCAAGAATGCCATTTTCACGTCCATTTGCCATATTTCATAATCGAAATAGGCTGCAATGGCAAGCAATGTGCGGATGGATTTTAGCATAGCCACTGGGAAAAAGGTATCCTGATAGTCAATGCCTTCGCGTTGACTATAACCTTTTGCCACTAGTCTAGCCTTGAATGTCTCCACATTCCCATCTGCACCAATCTTTCTCTTGAAGATCCATTTACACCCAATAGGTACTATACCTTCTGGTGGATCTACCAAGGTCCAGACTTGGTTTGAGTGCATCGAGTCAATTTCTGACTGCATTGCCTCTAGCCATTTCTCGGAGTCGATATCTGATATCGCCTCATTGTAGGTTTTGGGATCATCACCATGAGCACCATTACCTATGAGGAACATTTTCTCTACTTTCTCTGAAATAATACCTAAGTATCTTTCAGGGGGACGGGAAAACTCTTTCCGATCTACGAGGTGGAGGAGGTAGTGTTCTTATTGGCTCAACCTGATTTGGTTCCAATTGGTCCTTAGCTCGTTGTACTTGTGAGACTTTCTCATCAAGCTTAATCTGCTTTCCAATGCCGCTATCTTGAATAAACTATTTTTCAAGAAAGATGGCATGTCGACTCACAATCACATTGTGGTCTTCTGGAATGTAGAAATAGTATCCTAATGACTCTTTAGGATATCCTATGAATCGAGCTCTAAAGGACCTAAACTCTAACTTGTCCGCTTGTTGTCTTTTGACATGAGCCGGACAACCCCAAATTCTGAGATGACTCAGACTTGGTTTCTTACCATGTGCCATATCTCATACGGTGTGGTAGGAACGGTTTTAGAGGGAACCCTATTCAGTAGATAAATTGAAGTTAACAATGAATGTCCCAAAGAAAATCAGGGAGGTCTGTGAAGCTCATCATGGATCGAACCATATCCAATAGAGTCCGATTTCTCCATTCTGAAACCCCGTTGAGTTGAGGTGTTCCTGGTGGAGTCCATTGAGAGACTATGCCATTTTTCTTAAGATAGTCTAGGAATTCCGGCTAAGGTATTCACCTCCTCGATCTGATCGAAGAACCTTAATGGATTTTTTAGTTTGTTTTTCTACTTCATGTCTGAATTCTTTGAACTTTTCAAAAGCTTCAGACTTGTGTCTCATAAGATACACATACCCATACCTAGACAGATCATCGGTAAAGGTAATGAAGTAGACAAAATTGCCTCTAGCCGGCACATCAAATGGGCCGCACACATCAGTATGTACTAGGGCAAGGAGATCTGTGGCCCTTTTCCCCATGTCCAACAAAAGGGAGTTTAGTCATTTTGCCTTGAAGACAAGATTCACAAGTTGGATATGACTCGAAAGTCAATGGACTCAATAGCCCATTTTTCTCCAATTTGTTGATCCTATCTTCTGCTATATGACCTAATCTCAGGTGCCATAGATATCTGTCGTTTGGACTATCCCTAGGTCGTTTGGCATTCATGTTTTGCTCGATAGTTAGAACAGGTACATCAATATGTAGCTGATAAAGACCAAACCATTTGCAATTTTATTTCTTTCATAAAGAATGTTACAATGGTCCTTAAAGAAGGTAATCACATAGCCTTCTAAGTGCTTAAGCATGAAATAGAAATCAATTCCTCTAGCT